>WWET01001876.1:157506-182075 GCA_011038615.1 Limnodynastes dumerilii | reverse complement strand
CATATATGCAATCTACATATCGAAACGATACGCAGATTACGTACAATAGCTACTACACATGCGCAGAAGCTATTGTTCATTTAATTACGGCCGTCTATGGAAGACATAGTCCTGGATCCGGCCCAATGTCACTATATTCCTGATTTACTAAAGGCAGTAAAGATATATAATAAATGCCCATGTATACAGTGACTGTGTGCTTGTGTAATTGATTTACATCAGGGTTGCTGACTCTAATGGAAGATCCGGGAGACTCCTGAAATTTAGGCAGTTCTCACAGTATCCCTGGAGAGTCGGCAAATCTCCCACAAGTCCCAACCCACTATCAATATCAATTGTAATCCCTTGCGTTACTAGGAATTGGAGTGACTTGATTATATCATTAAACCCCGCCCACTCCAGGAACACTAGAGATTACAGTAGTAATTGACAGTGGACGGTGCTGAATGACACAATTTGTATAAATCATGTCATTAGGCCCCACCCCCTTGCAGAAATGTATTTCCTCTGGATCTTAAAAAGTCGTCAACCCTGACTTACGTATATTACATTCATGTATGTAAATATCCATACTTGGTATTGCACTTGCTGGCCTGTATTCAGACCACTGGATGTATTGTGTATACCGTATATACGCAATCTACGTAACGAAAAGATACGTAGATTATGTAAAAAAATTACTATGCATGCTCAGTATCAAATTTTGGTCTGAATACGGGCCATTATGCCTTTTGTTGCCCACACAGATTGTCAAATGGACTTTGTGCATAAATATCACTAAACCAAAAGATTTCAAATCTTCTATGCCTATCTACATAATAACTACTATCCCTATAAGGAAGGAAAATCTAAAAGGCATTATTTATACTTATACTTGGGAAAAAATAAGTATTTTTGAATGTCTATTTTTGTTTTACATGTAGTATATGTATAATTTGTGTTCACTGCAATTATAAAGGAGCACACATTTCAGGGTTAAGGCATTAGAATGTACATATTTTGTATGTACTTACTTATCTGACATTCGAACATAAGGATCTTGACAGGGGTTTGCTGGGTAACATCGGAATCCTCCATAATAATTCCAACACATGCCTTCTTCTCCACAATCATGAGTATTGCTTTCACATTCATTTATATCTACAAATATTTGTAAAAAATTATAGTTATATTGGTATGCTAATTTTTCTTCACGCTATCAATACCATTATAGGCACATTAACAATAACTGGCAACAATATCGGTCAGTGAATAATTATAGGCTTATGGTTCATTCTGTGCACTACATACATGTATACCAGAGCGTTTCTATCTCAGATTAATTTGGGATAACGTTGCTAAGACTTTTACAGAAAAATTGACAAAAAGAAAATGATAAACAATATCAAGTATCCCCTCCAAACACCTGCGGGCGTACCAGAAAGGAAACATGCAGGTACTAATTTCATATTGGCGAATAGTGGAACTGCAGGCAGACGGACCAGAAAGGAGACCTATAAGTACTACAAAATGCAGCCTGTTTCCTTTCAGGTCCTCTTTTTTGAAAAGTCCCGTAGTTTATAAAAAAAAAATCCCCTTAATTTTTTTCAGCCAATAAGAGCTCCTCTTAGGCTGACTGACAGTTGATGCCAGGGCTGTTCCGGGAAATTCATGGCATGGCACATGTGAATGGGTCAGACCCGCAAATTTACCAGGTTTTGTAAACTTATAATGTAGCTTATTTTTTGACCAGGCAATTCGCCCAGGAAAAACTTGGGTTGAAAATCCTGGGTTTTTCAAGGGTGGTGATGTGGAAGCGGTATAAGTGAAACGTTGGAGAATACTAGACCAATGAAGTAAGCATTGTTGCTAAGACAATCTATATAAACATTGCATATTATGTACCACAACATTGTAGTGGTTGGGGAACAAAGAGACATCTTTTTGTTGCAGGCCTGGGAACTCCATATATAATTTTTGTTCAAGTATATGGAGCATTAAAACTCCTGAGAAGTACCTTTACAGGAAATATAATTTGAAGAAACAATAATCTTAAAAGGACCTTTTTATCTTGTGAAACTATCTATGGTACAGGAGTAGATATGAGGAACTAAATATTGCTTTTTTTATAATAATAATAAATGGACATTGTGCACTATATAGAGATTTCTGAAGAAGTTTCATTATGTCAGCTTACACTGTAGTCTGTATTTTGATCATACAAACCTTGACATGATCGAGTTCCAACAAGTTGATAGCCTTCAGGGCACACACAGGAGAATCTTCCTGGTTCATTAACACACTGGTATTGGCACAAATAACTGGATGTTCTGCATTCATCAATATCTGTTAAACAAGACATTTACAATAAAAACTATGATAAGAAATTTGTGCCTGATTCAGAAGTAATAACGTTAGGCAAGCCGCTTGTGTAAGTCACCTTAAACTTTAGATCTGCGTATGTGCATGGCAGATGTCACGTTATGAAAATGTGTATCATTTTAATTATATAGACTGTAATGTAAATATCATATACATCTCATGAGTATCACCATCCATCACAGAAGAAATTGAATTGCTATTTCCCAGATAAAGCTATCTTATTGCACTCTTTGGAAAATGGAGATGTTGCCCATAGCAACCAATCAGATTTTAGCTGACATTCTCTAGTATGTAAAAAGAAAGTGAGAGCTAGTTTCTGATTGGTTGTTATAGGCAACATCTCCATTTTTCCAAACCCGCAGCTTTGTAAATCTGGCCCTTTGTGTGTGGGGCACTAATGTGATAATGTGATATCTCTTCACTCATTATCCAATATAACATTGGGAAAACCCCCTTTTTATAAACAGGTGATTTCATCAATAGCTTCCTGCAACTGAGGACCTCATGTTGGTACACAGTTAACACTAATATTCAGTAATTAAGTGACCTCACATGATGCAGAGACATATTGTGATAGATTTTTACATCTGGTTTACAATAGAAAGATGAATAGAAATTAGGGTAAACTAATGTATTTATGAACATTATGCCGAATCCAGAAATAAGCACAGATTCTGGATGTTATTCTCCCCAATGGAGGCTAACGTACGGAATTTGCAATCTTATATTCCGTATGTGTGAAGGGAGTGCACACCCCATGTTGCACACATGGCCTTTTCGCATGCAGAACCCTACCTTAAGTGTCCGCATGTCAAAGGCCTACACCCGGAATGCAGGATTGTCTGAAAAGGTTTGGGAAAGCCCTTATAGTACAATTTGCAATTTCCACTCACAATGTAGTGAGTCACTGTACCGCGCATTGTGGGCGGGCCCATCCTGCCGTTAGAGAGCGACTACCACATTTTAACACAGCATCGATAGGCTTCATTCTAATGAGGGAGTCACTGCACAAAATACGGCCGTGCAGGGGGTGTGTTAAGGGTAGCGTAGCGAATTTACGTACGCGAAAATTCGCTACGCGAACAAACGTACTGCAAACGTTGTTCAGGATCTACCCCATTATGCCGAATCCAGAAATAAGCACAGATTCTGGATGTTATTCTCCGCAATGGAGGCTAACGTACGGAATTTGCAATCCTATATTCCGTATGTGTGAAGGGAGTGCACACCCCCTACATCCCGTTGCACACATGGCCTTTTCGCATGCAGAACCCTACCTTAAGTGTCTGCATGTCAAAGGCCTACACCCGGAATGCAGGATTATCTGAAAAGGTTTGGGAAAGCCCTTACAGTACAATTTGCAATTTCCACTCACAATGTAGTGAGTCACTGTACCGCGCATTGTGGGCGGGCCCATCCTGCCGTTAGAGAGCGACTACCACATTTTAACACAGCATCGATAGGCTTCGTTCTAATGAGGGAGTCACTGTACTGCATGTTGTCAAGTCTGGATCCTGTTCTATGGGCCTGATCCAGACTTCCGATTAACGCACAGTGTATTGGCATGCACTCCCCCCTGTAGCCGGCGTAATTACACACTGTTACGCCAACTGTTAGCCTACCCTAACTGCGGCGTAACAGTGTGTAATTACGCCAGCCACAGGAGCGTAAGTGTCCAAACCTGTGCTAAACATAATTTTCCAGTAGTATCAAAGTTAACTTAAATGAACATTACAAACCTCAATTACTCAACAATGGGGTAACATGGTCAATTATACGGATTCTCTTGACTGACAATTTGAGACTATTGAACTGTGTCTTCATAACACACATACTTTGATCTACTATGTTGGACATCAAAGTTTCTATTGTAAGTGTTTTTAAAGGGCCTTAGACACTAATCACTAATTAAAGAGACCATGAATATTTTCCACAGGGCACTTAAATTGTCTCCATCTTGAATTTACCAAAAACATTTAACAAAAAATAAGAAAGATCCATTAAAAAAAAACCCTACAACCAGTGGATATTGCCAGGTGCAAGAACATAGTGTGGATTAGAGAATGAGTCAACTTTTTGGAATATATTTCAAATTCTAGCATTCTATGCCCAGCAATCAACAAATATTAAAAATAGCTCTTTATCCAAACTTTATATTTCCTATTTCCGCAAACCTGAAATACTTTTCAGAGAAATTAATACTTTTTCCCCCTGTCACATGTGTTATCTGTTGAATTAAAATAAACTGGGAACACATATTTGTTTATCACTAAATGATTTTTGTTTATTGTCTAACCAGATGCAACATTAGCTAAAACGCCTCCGCAGTTCAGGATTTGATAAGCATGATTCAGCACAGTTGGTTTCAAATATGGAAATATTTACACATCAAGAATGATCTTCAACTTGCCAAATGACTGCGTTTCATGCTTATAAAAGAATATTTGATTTTTGTAGCATCATAGCAACTGGCAGTCCCTCAATCGCTGATACAGTTCTGCATCCATTTCTCTATACTAACATTACCGCATCATTTTGCCTCTGGTCATGTTGGGCCTCACATAGAGATGAGTGCAAGTTACACCAAAAGTCAGAATAAAATGTGAAAAAAGTAAAAAAAAACAACCTAAGGGCTAGATTTACTATTGGGCAATTTTCTGGTGGTTTTACTAAGGGTAAAATAACCGTTCTGCATCCATTTCTCTATACTAACATTACCGCATCATTTTGCCTCTGGTCATGTTGGGCCTCACATAGAGATGAGTGCAAGTTACACCAAAAGTCAGAATAAAATGTGAAAAAAGTAAAAAAAAACAACCTAAGGGCTAGATTTACTATTGGGCAATTTTCTGGTGGTTTTAAAACTTTACTAAGGGTAAAATAACCAATAAAACCTCAAAAAAACACTTTTTCAAACCAGCGCTTTTCAAATCCCCTTCCTGATATTTTCATTTTTCATACAATCCAATTTTTTCATTCCTGAAATTTTCATACAAACTGTCAGATTTACTAAGTGGCGGTTTGCAAAACTGCTGTCAAGCTGCCATCCAAAAAAGCTGCTCAAAGATTTTGCTCAAAACGCTGTCAATTTGCCTGCATGTAATGCTGCTGTGTAGGCAAAGGGGCTAACAATTGTATTCCACTCATACCCCACTCACTCAAGATAAATAAATATAACAAACTATAATTAAAAACTAAATTACAATTATTTACAAATCAAAATATAAAACAATTAAATCCAAAAATTTGAATGAATAAATTGACATAAAACAAAAACAAGAATCAGAAACCAAACAGAAAAATCAACTTCTCCAAAATTGCTAAAACCCCAAAATTTAAACATATCTGAGTTCCTCTCACTAAGCTGCTCACAGCTCTATCAAAGCTAATGAGGAAATGTGATGAGAAAGGATGAGTTTACATTTAGCGCTTTGGAAACTGAAACCACGTCTTTTAAATTCAAACCTCCAGCAGTCTGAAGGTTTAGAAACCACCAAACATTGTCCATGGTTTTAAATTGACATAGTAAAGAGTAAATCCAGTGGTTTGGAACCCAAGACTGTTGAGAATGTACGCCAGACAAACCACGTTTAGTAAATGTGGCCCTAAATGTATTAAGCATGCACCTGAAGGTGTAACGGAGCATACCGTTGCACACAATACCTTCTATGAGTTAAAGAGCTTGAGAGCTTTCAGGAAATGCTTGGTACAAATAGGCTTATAAAACAATATGGCATTCCTACAAAACTGACCGTCCAAGGTAAATTACAGATGCAAAAAATAGTTTTCGTTCTGTATCTGGTTGGGGTATCTATCAGAACTGGGCACTAAGTGCTTTCTGTGCAATTACTGGGATGTGGTTTTCTGGTGCGCGGCAGTTGAATGGCGACTGGCGGAAATTGCCGACAGTCTCCATTTTCCACAGTGGAGGTGGTGCGACTCCTGCTGTCGCAAAGAGAACCTTCATCCTAGCCCTACCCTTAGCCCTTCCCCCAACCCTAACCCCTCCTTTCCCACAGCCTAACCCTAATCTTCCCTTCTTGAGCCCTTCTTGAACTTTAACCCTACCGGAGGCTGATCGCAGCCACCGCAGCCTTGGCTAGAAATAGTTACCCATTCCCAATAGCAATTTTTTTTTCCCCATAGCATTTGGGCAGTGATACAGCTTCCATTCAGCTGCTGGCATTGTTGGAATTTGGTTGGCCAGATTGGCAACAGCATCCCTAATAATTAGTATCATTTTTGTTCTGTTCCTTATTGCATTTCAATTAGAAAAATGACATTGTAGAACTGACATTGTGGGAACCAAGCAAGAAGAACCACATTATTTACTAATACCCCATCCGCTGAGATCCCACGGTGATATGTGAGCCATACTCCATCATCAAAGATCCTCTCTTTCATTTGATGTCATGCTGCTAACCTTGCACATGCTCAGTGTTTTCCATTCGAGACTTTGTAATATTTCGTTATCCCCAAAGGAAAACATTGCTTATGCAATAAAGGCCATTGTCACATGAAAATGCCCATTACTGTATAAAAATTAAGTGATCACACTTCAGAAAATACTTACTACACAACTTCTCAGCTATAGAAAAAGAATTGCTTCAAAGAAAAATTGGGTTTAGTAGATAGAGCTGCTACAAGACTTTACATTTTTACTTTAATATAATAAAATGATGAAACCGCGACCTTGATTAAATATTGCATTTTTTAAAAAGACCTCTGCTAGAATGTCATGTTTCCATTTTTTGTAGATGTTTAAATAGAAATGTAGTGTTATGGGTCCTTTTTCATTCCCCTGATGACGGTGTATACTTGCGAAATGGTCGCCATCAGGATACACTTTGGGACCGCACTTATCTGATGATGTGAACAGGTTTCTATATTTTTCACTGCACTGGCACGTTAATGCATTATTTGGCGCTCTGTGCCTTTACTGGGACATTTATGAACTTTATTGAAGACTTGCTTAATATGTGATGAACACTATACTACTGTGACATTCATGAACTCTATTAAAGGCTTATTTGAGCTGTGATGAATTTTGTACTGTGATTTGAATGTTCATGTGTCAAGTTGGGATGAACAGCTACAGTTTCTGATCCATTTGCTGCACTGTATCACAGTTGTCTACATATATTATTGTATCCAGTCAATCAATGATATTTTACTACCGCTGCCATTATAATGCACTTGACACTTTACCAAGCACTGTGCACTTTTATTCTGATTGAGGATTTGGTATCAAGGTCCTGCTAAATCTACAAATAAATCTTAATATTCTTTGATACTTTGTACCGTATTTTGGAGGTGCTGATCTGCAAATACTATTTTCGCTTATATATATATAAATACAAATTTTACTGTGATTAAGACTTAAAAGCAACAGCATTTCTTGGTATACAAATATAGCTGGTTGCTTATGGTCACATAACACTCAAGGACCATTGCAAATAGGTTCCCAGAGCTGTTTCCTTCCCTGGTGATCACTGTTATGTGTACTTCCCAACATTCCTGTTTTTTGTGGGACATTCTAGATTCACAGGCCACAAAAGGGAAGTGGCTTATATGAAATGGGCAGGGTTTGTGGCAAAAACATTTGTGGGCAGAACTGAGAGAAGCTTGGGCATAACGGGGGCTGTGGTTGATTTGTCCTGTTTTGGGATTTTCAGTTTTGGAAATGGTGGCTATGCTTTGTGAAAGCACGTACATGGCTATATTGCCATATTCGCTTCTCTGTTTTACCTACACTCTTTGCCAAATGTTCCAGATTTCTTGAAGTTCATTTTTATTTATTTTTTAAACACATATTTTAGTAGTAACACAAGACTTTTTTTTATTTTTTACCTTCGCAGTTGACTCTGTCCCTGCTAAGTTCATAACCAGGATTACATTGACAGATATATGAACCAATCATATTGTAGCATTCCTGTGCGCAAGGACTGTTAGTAATACATTCGTCAAGATCTGCAAAGTCAAAGAAAAATATTATCATTTCGAAAGGTTGTTTATTAAAGTGGATAGCCACAATACAATACAATACAATACACATCCTCCCAGTTCTATTGTATAACCTGCCCCTCGTGCAGTGTGGAGTTCTTTTATTTAAAATGTTGGATGCTATTTTAAAATTGGCTGTTAGAGCAAAATACAGCAACAAAAGGGTCCCTTAAACTTGGTAATACATGTTGAAAATTTAAAATTACAGATGACCGTATTCAGAAATCCGTTTTTGAAAGAAGTTCCGTGCATATTTTTAGGTACATTTCAACTGCGCATGCGTAGTAACTTATTTTACGTAGTTAGCGTAGACTATATGCGCATAAATTCCTCACGGACGGACTTGTGAATCATACTTGGATACATATGTCCGGATATGCGACGCAAAAATACACACGTGAAAATTTTTATAAAAATGGCCCGGAGGAAGGCATTTAAATGAAGGTATGTGCACGACTAACATGAATCACACTTACGGAGGACATATATGCACGCAACTGCTCAGGGAAAGTTACAAGTGATCTATGGAGGCAGAAGTCACTAAAAGCAAGGCCGAGAGAGGGGCGTGTCATGGGTGTGAGAGGGTTTGGCCTGCACCGGCCGTGCGTATAATTGCGTTCCTTCATGGAAATGGTTCTCAGAATACGGCCCAGAATGAGCAGAAAGGTGAAATTTCCTAGCTCAACTCTAAATCACATATAAAAAATAACTTGTTAGTATTTATATGTAGCAAGCAAGATTAGACAGTATTTTCAAGTCTACATGTGAATGGGTTCAATTTGCTCTGTCTGCAAGACACACATATACACCATAATCTAGATAATCCAGCGGGTTTTGTTATTCATTTATTGGTGGGAGTCAAGGGTGCCGGTAGAAAGGTGGATGAGGGGGGATGGGGAGGCAGCTCACACGCCAATATTTGGTGCTTGTGCAGTGTGGTTGGCACCAGCACAGGTCCGGCTCTCTCTTGCCGTCACCCATGGTGGGAGGTATTTATCATATGGGTTAATATTAATAATGATGATTATATAAGTAATTTGAACTATGTTATTTCCCTCTGAAACCATATAGTGAAACAGTAGCACTTACCTACACAGCTGTAGTTATTTGCTGCAAGCTGAAATCCAGGATTACAATGACAATAGAATGAACCCAGGGTGTTGACACAGTGGTGATGACAAAATGAGGATACAGAGCATTCATCTATGTCTGTATTGTAGGAAAAGGAGACAATGTCATATATCATATGAGTATGAAAATACAATCAGTGCCTGTATATCAGATTATCTGTGTCATGAGGAAACATTGAAGGTTTATCCAAATATATACTGTACTTCTGCCCATATATATATATATATATTTGATTTAAACAAATAGGTTGTTATTGTTTGATTTAGTAGAACAGATAATAGCATGTTTCTATTTACATATTATTTGTTAATTATGACACAAACTTTAGAATTTGTGACGTTTTTGGTGGAGTATAACGACTGTTCACAAGTCTCAACCTTTCCTTTTTGTATGGATAATGCAGATTGAGGCAGTTTATGTGGGGAATAAATATTATCACCAATAGCACTCACCAATACATTGTTCCCCTCTTTTCTGATAACCCCGGGGACACAGGCAAGTAAACGATCCTCTCACATTGATGCACACTTGGTCTTGTCTACAGTTGTGTGCTCCAGTGAGACACTCATCTATGTCTGTCAGATAAAGAACAGCATAAATATTTGCAACAAAAATATGTAAACTCACGGTAGAGAACATCATTTTGTCCATACATCGACAGGGACTGATGACTTTAGTCATACAGGAGAAGGAAGGAGGACTGTATGCATAGAGGAGGAGGAAGGAGGACTGTAGGCATACAGGGGGAGGAAGAAGGACTGTATGCATACAAAGATAGGAAGGTGGACCGCAGACATACAGAGGTAGGAAAGGAGGACTAGTGCATACAGGGACAAAAGGGATACACTTTCAGCTAAAAAAATGAAATAAAAATAAAGGTATTGTGAGAGCGCTTAGTTATACTACAATGGGCATTGTACAGTCATGGGGGTAGATCCAGAACTCCGCTTGCAATCCGTTTACTAGAGTAGCGTATTTACGTGTGCGTAACTTCTATACACTCCCCTAGGCACACCCCTTGAATGTACGTACTTTGACCAATTTCCGCTTTTCAAACCCTACCTTAACTTTTGGCCATGTAATCGATATCGTCCACACACGTACGGATGGGCAACACGGACTTATGCAGATAAGCACGCCCATACTGTACACTTTAAATGAAAACCCCCGCCTACATTGCGTAATTTAGACGTACTTTTGTATCGCGTAAAATTGGCACGCCCACATTTATGAATTTACGTAACTAATACGTGAATGTCCAAGAGGCTCAGAGTTACATTACTTAGCGTGTAATCTGTCGTGCGCATGCGCAGTATGTAAAAAATCGCGATTTTACGTGTCCGCCAGGTGTAAATTCGCACAGAAGCGTTGTTCTGGACCTGGGCCATCGATCTTAAAGTTATGTTTTTTTCTTTTGTTTTTTTTTTTCAACATTAATTTTTATTGAAAAATTTCCAAGTGATACAAATATCACTGTTTTTTAATAAAAAAAAAATCCATCAGCAAAAATAAAAAAATCCATCAGCCAAAATAAAAGTGTCATTTCCAAGGTTTATTTGGAAATCTCTATAAAAGGTGGCACACAGCAGGCTTTCTGCTTGTATGATTTGTACTGTCACTGACCTGTCATTAAAGCTGTTATATCCTAAAAGAGAATGATTCTTTACAGTATATGTAGTGCAATAACACTTCAACCAACATTCATTTGCTATGTAATGCTTCATTTCTTTATCAACAGTCCAGTTTAAGGAAAGATACAACCATTTCTGGTGCTAATATTTATGTGGGGGAGAGCATGCTGTTCTTACAATATGGAAGATTATATTGTATTGTGTACGGCGCTGCGGACACCTTGTGGCGCCTTATAAATAAATGATAATAATAATAAAAATAAAACGGGTGAATTTAAGGCGCTCTGTGTGGCCTGTACAGTAGCAGTTAAAAATCTGTCTTTTTTATTCCAGTAAAGGGATTGATTTTATGTTGGATATCTGTAGCTTAGTACATTTCTTTCTGAGTCACTTAAATTGAAATTATTTTCAGCGGTTGCAGACCGCACTGTGATGGGCTGCTTTTAGATATAGACAGCCGAAACTTCCTTTTCGAATGTCTCTATTTTGAATGAGCAGTCTTTTTCAAATTTTTGTTTATGAATGGGTGAGAGATCAGAATACTCACCCATTCATTTTCACCAGACCCGCTGCTGACAGCTCCAGACATTAATCTCTCCGGGGACTTTTAGTGTTTGGGGGGGTGGGTTAGGCTCTTAAGAAGAGTTAGGGCCATAGAATGAGAGGGTTAGGGTCAGGCTGCGGGGAGGTGGGTCTTAGGGTTAGGCTATAGAGAAGGGAGGATTAGGGTCAGGCTAGGGAGAAGGGAGGGTTAGTGTCAAACTGCGGGGAAGGGAGGGTTAGGGTTAGGGTAATGGAAGGGAGGGTGTGGGTCAGAATTTGGAAAACAGTTAAGGTAGTTTTCCTCTTACCTATCGGAGCACCGCTTTCAGTGTTCAGGGATCGATTGTTATCCCTCATTGAGGCATAAGCAATCGATATCCCAGCCAGAACAGAACTGGCTAGGAGAGAACGGCCCTATCGAAATAGAGCCATTCGCAATGGGGACCCACACTCCATTTTCAGGAGTAGCGTCTGTATTTTAGGGACACTAAAAATTATACAGTAGTCTCTGACCAACAGGCTCAGGTCATAAGAAAATGATAACTGATGAACAATACTGTGATTAGGGTCAGGCTAGGGAGAAGGGAGGGTTAGTGTCAAACTGCGGGGAAGGGAGGGGTAGGGTTAGGGTAATGGAAGGGAGGGTGTGGGTCAGAATTTGGAAAACAGTTAAGGTAGTTTTCCTCTTACCTATCGGAGCACCGCTTTCAGTGTTCAGGGATCGATTGTTATCCCTCATTGAGGCATAAGCAATCGATATCCCAGCCAGAACAGAACTGGCTAGGAGAGAACAGCCCTATCGAAATAGAGCCATTCGCAACGGGGACCCACACTCCATTTTCAGGAGTAGTGTCTGTATTTTAGGGACACCAAAAATTATACAGTAGTCTCTGACCAACGGGCTCAGGTCATAAGAAAATGATAACTGATGAACAATACTGTTTTTTAGTTCACATTTTTAAGATAGTAGAATTTAGTACATCCCACATAGATAAGGCAGATGCACAAATAACTTGCTTGCAGATGTGACTACAACCCCTCTACAATAATACCATCAGAACTGATCAAATCAAACAAAAAAATGACACCATATGCTACAACACCGGTGCATTTATAGATGAAAATCTACATTCACATTTAAATGGTTTGGAAGCTTCAATATATCTTCCATATGGCAACAAACGTAAGGTTTCTGTTTTACACAAAGTATATTCCATGCTTGCAAAAAAAAAAAATTACATTTCATTTGCAACGCACTGGTTTGCTCAGGTGTGCACTTGCACCTGTTATGTCCTTACTCAAACCCTGGTTTCTAAGAGATTATGATCTCAACCCAGACGCTCTGTTAGAATTAGCATTTCTCTTTAGTATAGATGGGCTGAAATGCATTCTTCTTTTCTTTTTTTGACAATTAATTTTATTGGAATTTTCAAGTTTTTAAAGGGGACAAGGGTTACAGAAAAAAGGGGATTAAGATGACATAGGGCTGGATCCAGACTAAAGTAAGTGCTTGGAATTAGTAACTCCTGGGCTAAACCATGTTGATTGCAGGGGAGTCATATTTAATCTGTTGCAAACAGTATTAGAGTTGAGAGGTGATGTTTCCTATCCCAAGTCTAAATAACAGTGTGATAGTAAAGGTGGTCAGTATCTGTATGCAGTAAGCAATTCAAAAATATATCCCTGCATGCAAAAAATACAATTAACTTGACTCCTCCTGCAATCAACATGGTTTAGCCCAGGAGTAATTTCAAGCACTTACTTAAGTCTGGATCCAGCCCATAGTCACATCATCGACAAAAAGATTGAAATAGTATCATAAGTTAAACAGTTACAACTATAGGGAAAAATATAACGTAGAGGAAATCGAGAGAAGGAATCACAATAATCAAGAAACAACTTTATTCTATTGATTAATATGCTACTCAAAACCACCCCTAGGGGGTTTGAACTGAATCACCAGCCCTAGGATCCATGCCCTGGGGGGCCACCTCCGCCAGCTTCAGAGCCACGGGCTCCTGCTACACTGTAATAGTAGCGTGACGAGGCTCTGTATACGCTGCCGGGGAGTAATAGTGGCGGAGATCAGCCAGAACTACTATTTGTATTAACTAATATAGTGTAGTAGGTGGCCGAGCTCTGAAAGTGAAGCTGACTTGTGTCAGCTAAAGAAGTTTACACACAGCTAAAACACTTAGTCTGCACATTAGCACGTCAGGCGTGTTCTGCGCATGTGCAGAGTGGAGACCAAAACGCACATGTGCCGGTTGCTGGATGGGTGGGTAGGGGGCCCCCCAAGGAAACTTTCGCAGGCACTCCCATTTGCAGCGGCAGCCCTGATGCTACTGATTGTTGATTAAAAAATGTATTTGACATATTTTTACAGTTGTAGCCTTTGGTAAAGTCATTATTTTGTTTTTCCAATAAAAAAGGACGTTTTATAAGTTCTCGGCAGAGGTTCCATTCATAATAACTGCATTCCTTTTTTCGAAAAGAAAAAACAATTATGATCGCAGGTTCGGTCTTGTGCACATGGAATGCAAATAGATGAAGTTATGCAATACTGCAAAACAGGCCTGAGAGAAACATAACTCCTGTCAAGAATGTAAACATCTGACTGCTTTTGTCCTTAGACAATATATAACATCGAGAAGCCATGGATTACCGCTCTGCTACTTTATGTCACACCAAGACAAGATTTGAAGACACAATTTACACAAGCATGGTTAGACTGAGTAAGCATTGATGTGTGAATGGGTTTTATCCTCCCTCACTATTCTGTTTCTATCCAACAATAACAACCTTTTAGAATTTGGAATTCATGCACTCAAAGGTACATTGTTGGAAAGGCGGTTTGTCAGTTGTAAAGAAGAATGGCAGTTGTTTACAAACAGCATGTGTCACATAGATTAATAACACCTGAATTACTTATATATTTCTACCATTTATGATTTTAAAACTCTTTTCTAAAGGAACCATGGAATGCTGGGTGCTAATCAATACAACAGAGACATAGTAGAGAACAGAACAGAACAAAGATCACTTGGGTGGTATGTTTGCTGTAAGTGTCATTCATTCACTCCTTACATCAGGGTTGATGACTTTCCATTGCTTTCCTATGGGAAATCCCAGAGGGAAGAGAAAGTTGGCGGCAGAGCCATAACTAGAAATTTTAGCGCCAGGGGCAAAAAAGGAATAATGGTTCCCACTGACCCTGAATTTTTAAGCCAATTTAACCATAAATTTTAACTTACTGGTGCCCCCATAAGATTTGCGCCCTGTGCGGCCACCCCTATCGCACACCCCTAGTTATGGCCCTGGTTGGCGGTATGGGGGCAGAGCTTCATGATGTAATTTATGCAAATTGTGTCGATGGGGCGGGGCTTGATGATGCAAATTACATCCTCAAGTCCCACCCAGTCCCTAGTAACACTAGAAACAGTAGTGTTGCTAGATAAAGGGTCGGGAATTGAGGCCATGGTTTGCATGAAATCACGGCCTCAAGTCCACTGTGGGACATTTGCCAACTCTCCTGGGATACTAGGAGATCTGCCCAAATTTTGTGAGTTTTCCAGCTATTTCGGGAAAGTCAGCAACCCTGCCTTACACCTTACTTTTCACCTTAGATGGCAAGCATAGCTTGGAAATATCACTGTAGCTGTCTGGGCCCTGTGTTTTGACCAGCCCTATATGCTCTAGGACCCATGAAAACGAGGAACTGAGCTTTTCTTAAACGATTTGCCACTTTATTACATAAGATAACAAAATTATTTTTAATTATAATTAAATCTTGACGTCTTGGGGGGAGTTGCACTACACCTAAGGTACCGATGCCTAATATTCTGTCATCACAATACAAATATTAAACTGTTTGTAGTTGGTGTCCAAGGTGGTTCAGGGCAGATACTGTAAACCAGGATTAAGGCACCAGGCACAAGAGTCCACCTGTCCTTCCAGTATAAAGACTGAGGGCCGGATTCACACACACACAAGATGGAATGTTACACAAGGCGTATTCAGAGTCGTGGGCAATGAGGCCATGAAAGCCATTCTCCCGAAAGAAGGAAACCACTTCCAGGTGATGATCCTCCAGACTCTGAAACACCTGAAAGGCAGAAAAGGTCATGCTTCTGTAAACTGAGAGATGACCACGATGAGATATATATGTGTGTGTGTGTGTATCCTGCTGCTCCCTGGTTGCTTCTGGCTGCTATTTCCTGTTCTTGCACAGCTAAGCTGTCTCTTGCCATGTCCATCTATATACTAGAACCTCTGTGACTCCACTCCCTCAAGAACAGTGCACCTGACGTTATGATGTCATGATGTTGGGCACACGGCACTCCTGAGAGAGGAATCACAGAGGTTCTATAACGAAACCTTCATGACTAACTGCAGCTACTTGTAGCAAGATGGGGCCCTGGGCCATGAACCTTGGAAATGTGTTTGTGTTTGAAAAATTAATGGCCTAGGACCAGTTTGAGAACATGTAGGGTCAGTCTGTTTTGGCATGAGACATATATAGGACATCTCTTATGGCATGGTTGGCGATCCCCTTGGAATATCTGGGAGACTCCCTAAATTTGTGCATTTCTCCTGCAATGTAGGCAAGTATGACTTATGGATTAGATTACTATACCCAGAGGTGTAGCCTGTATTAATGACACCTGGAGCAAGGAAATACTCCTAACCCCATCCTCCCGTGTGGCAGTGAGCCAGGGAGCAGAGTGAGCATGTTCCCTAGCATTTGCTGGCTAAAAGGAAGGGTTGTTTTTACACAAATGACTATTGATTGTTAGTATAGACTGAAAGTCTGTAGAGAAAATGAAGATAGAAGATAGCTGCCATTACACATCTCCTCCCCTCCATTAAATATATCCCTTCCTCAGTTACACATCTGCCTTTCGATCTCTCCCCCCTTATGACATACCTGCCTTATTGTGTCCCCTATCCAATACACTTCCCCCTCCCTGAACCCCCTCTATAGACATGATCCTCCTCTGTCCTCCTTACATTTACACATCTCCCTCCCTGTCCCTTTTACATTACACATCTCTCTGTCCCCTTTACATTACACATCTCCCTACCCACTTTACATTACACATCTCCCTCCCTAACCCCAATCCATTATTACACATCCCCCTTCCTGTCTCCCTTACATTAAACATCTATGGAGATGGCACACTATATAAAGCACATGTGGGGTATATTATGGGACTGTGAATAACACATACTATAATACATGGTTTATATTATTGTTTGGGAATGGCACATTATATACAGTATATAGTATGCCATTCCCAGACCTATAATATAGCCCACATATATTATAATATGTGTAATTTCCAGACCCATAATATTCCCCAATTGTACATTATATAGTGTGCCATTCTAGATGCCTCATATTATCTCACATGTAATACTAGTATATAAGGATCTGGAGATGGCACTTGGCTGTACTCTGAGGCACCCATTTGGTCTGCCAGCGCCCCCGGAGCACAAGCTCCACCCTCACTACTCCCCTGACTATAACCAGTTTAGTGCACCCCAAAAGGTGGACGTCTCTTTTAAGCTTTTAATGAGCACTTTTGCTGTTTTTCTGAAAAGTTTTATATCCGGTGACCAGCAGTTCACAACTGTTCTGAAATTTCATGCTGCGATGCAATTACAGTAAATGATGAAAATGTTCACTCCTTAAGGCATGTTTAGAAGAAATGTTAATCATCGGCTTGTATTTTCCTCTGAGATCCGTGTTGTGAATTAACAAGGATCACCCTGTCCACTTGCTGCAACAACCTTCTTAAATATCTTCTCTGTCCTATGTAAATAAGCAGATTCTTGAGCTGCTTCCAGAAATGAAAATTCCTTCTGCATTATCCTTTTGATCTTGTTTTTTTTTAGAATGTTTGTACATATTTGTTTCAGGTTAAGTAAATTGGTGCTTCACACCTGCTACTCTGTTGATATATTTCCCTTCACCAGCCAAAGGCACACCCGGCTAAGCATATTTCTCAGTTGTTAGTGCCTATAAGGTAAATAGCTTTGTGGAATTGCTGGTGATATTATTTAGGTAATTATGATCTCTTGGATCACTTATGGAGTTCAACTATTTTATGATTTACAGTTTCTGTTTATTTTAGTCACCTTGTAGTATTATCATATTTTGATAAGCTCAGACACAACTGTGCAAAGCCAACCTGACAACTGACCGCACCCACATTCCTATTTTGCCCCAGCTTGTTCAAGTGCCCAACAGTGCTCTTTATACTAATATTTCTGTTATTAATGTGGTGGTGGTGGAGGGAGGAATATGTATGTGTTGTCCGTACATCTCTAGGTTGTTTGTTTCTGCATTTATATTTATTCATAGCGTTCTATAAACCTGCATAGTAATGGACAAGCACTCTGTCCTGTTATCCAGAACAAAACCAATTGGCAGGTTCCACTGCTTGAAACTTTATTTATTTGGAAACAAATTTTATTTAGTACATATTTATTTTTTTACTACATTAGCTTTGTCAATGAAGTGTTTGCACAAACCATAACCCCCATTTCCTCTATGCATAACAGTGAAAGTATGAAAGATGTATGCACATAGGCTGAGTTCAAACGTTCAGTTCGCGGACTAGGTCTTACTTGGTTTCTTCCCACACTACAAGAACATGCTGGTAGCTTAACTGTGTAAACTAAAGAAACAAAAGACAGGTCTGGTGCTCCATACTATACATTATAACACTATGGGCCCAAATTAATTGA
Organism: Limnodynastes dumerilii; assembly: GCA_011038615.1. NCBI lineage: Eukaryota > Metazoa > Chordata > Amphibia > Anura > Limnodynastidae > Limnodynastes > Limnodynastes dumerilii. The sequence continues at coordinate 163,653 of WWET01001876.1, read as the reverse complement.
ACATGAAGCCCACATTATTTTGGTTGCAGTTCCGCCATACTGACTACACAATCTATGCAGCCTTTAGGTATGTAGATTCACTACGTGTGGTTTTTAAAGACCGCACATAGTTGGGATCCTTGGGAACTTACGAGAAATGGGTGGGGGGTGGGGGGGGCAATTAGATTAGCATGGGAGGGAGGTGTTAGATATATCCGTGAATGTAAGAGTTAAAATGCACATGGGAAGATAAGGTAGCCTATGGCACGTGTAAGTGCCATTAGGCACCTAAAAATGGGGGCAGGGAAGGGGAGGGGTCCAGAGGTAGGTGCGTAACGGTCCATGTTTTTCAAATCTCCTTGCTGGAGGTATGCTCATAACTGACAGTTACATTTGAAAAGCTCCACAGGTGGTTCTCATTATATCACTTGTTCTGTAGGGAGACCTGCAAAACATGGACTGTTAGTGGTACTTGAGGATAGGGCTGCGTCTATATGACTTATTATATGCAGTCTAAACTCACCAATCCGCCTAAATAACATGGTTTCTTGGTTGAAAAGTACCCTTTAAGGGCCAAAGTGTGCTTACTTAAGTCTGGGTATCAATTTGGTTTTAAGTTGCCCATACAGGGGAGTGTGGGTCCCCACTTTGAACAGCCCTATTTCAAAAGGGCCTTTCGCTCCCAGCCAGTTCAGAACTCGATGAGGCATAGCAATCGATCCCCGGAGCACCGAACATGGTGCTACGAAAGGTGAGTTTCCCCCAACCCCCACAGACTAACCCTAAGTCCCTCCCACAGTCTAACTCTAAGTCTCTCCCACAGTCTAACCCTAAGTCCCTCCCACAGTCTAACCCTAAGTCTTCCCCAAGCAGCCTAAACCCAAGTCTAAGCGGCACTTCCAATTAATTACTCACCCATTCATAAAAAGAAATTCTGAGAGGGCTCGCATTCAAAATAGGGACAGTCGAATAACAGCTTTTGGCTGTCCCTAATTCGCAATACGAGATTTCGCAGCGGGGACTCGCAACGCATTCAGGGTATAGATAATACTGGTTCTCCAAATAATCTTTTATCAGCCTGGCAAATGCCCAACATAATTTTGAAAAAAGTGCATCTGGTCGGGATGCTGATAAGGGTTATTTCACTGATTAGGGATAGTCTCTAAAAAAAACCACCAAGGAAATATATGCTCATACATCAGTTATCCTTGAAGGATAGTTGTTTTATGATACTATAGACTGGAAGCTTTGTATGGTTGTTCACCAATTTTTTTATGAAGCCCTTGAGATGGTATGCACCAACGGGAAGTGTGCCCTTTTAGCCAATTCAGACATTGAATCATCTTTTATATTGATACCTCTGAACACCAGTTTCTTTAAATTCACAGGTTTTAGGCTACCATATGGACATTTTATCAATCATTGTCTCCATTTACTGTGCCATCTTCAAAACGGCTTGCCTTTTTAATAGGTTCAAATCTTGGACAAGGTCATTGAGATGTCTTTGGGTAACTAAATGTGATTCAGGAGACAGACGAGGAGCCTCAAAGGTTGGGTCAAGACTCGCTTGTCATTAAAATGCTCTGCGGACTCCATTTCTTGTCCATCTTTTCAAAGTGTGAACCTTGCTGTTGGCTTTGGGACATAGACCTCATGGTGGATTATATAAATCCTGGTATGTGTGCTTTGACATGCATGTGGTGTCATGCAAAGCGTTCATAAAAAAAAGTGAAATTTTGTGCAGTGATCTTTAGGTTTCCTCTAAATCTCTGGAAAAGTGAAATGCAAGTGCTAATAACCTTTTTACCAACCGGTGAGGTGTCTGACACAAGTGAGCCCGGTCTTTATTTTGGTCACCAGTCTAAATTAAAGCTAATAGTACTGCTTTAGGAGTGGAGTCAACTGGTGTTTCTGCTGTTTAAACATTACTGCACCAAAGAGGTTGCAAAAAGAGTCCTGTAGTGATGGACAGGGGTTGGTCCCCCATATCGCCATCTATCTCTTCCCTGGGAAGTGCAGCTCTGGATCAAGGCCTCCGTTTGTTTGTTTGTTTGCATGCATGCAGGTGAAACAAACCTGCCTTTTAAATATTGCAAGGGATGGGAAGCAATGGCAAATCTCAATCTCAGAGCCAGAAAAGTCTTCCTGCTGCATCTAAGAAACTATTTTTTCCCACAGCTTAGGTCCCATGAGGCTGCTAAAAACCACATACTCTGTGTAGCAATAAAATGTTTTATCATCAAACTGTTTTCCTTATTTTCTTAGTTGCAGAAATGGCTTTTTATTGCACTGCATTTTATTGTCAGATATATATGAACTAGCACTATTCAATTCATTTTATTTTCTGTCAGTGTTAGATAATTACTACATAATGGCTTTGTGTTATAATGCAGGCGTATTTGTATTGGCTTCAGAGTGCAATATTGTAGTGCTAATTGCAGAATCATTATACGGAATAAATATGCCTTTAAAATGTTATTAAATTATGTAGACAATGTCCAATTATTATAATTAACTATGTGAAGCTACAGTCTCCTGAGGCCAGATTTACTAAGCTGCAGGAAAGGAAAAGTGGAGGTGTTGCCCATAGCAACCAATCAGATTCTAGTCTTCTCTAGTATATAATAGCAAACTAAGGGCTAGAATATGATTGGTTGATATGGGCAACATCTCCTCTTTTCCTTTCCTGCAGCTTAGTAAATCTAATGCATGGAGAGAGACTAGACTTCTAGTCATATAAAGGGCTCTATTTACTAAATACAGTTAACTTCAATTTCTGTCAATAAAGGCATTTTCTAAGTTAATTACATATCCTATTATTATTATTCTTATTCTTATTTTTCACAAAATGTTTGCAGTGCTTTTTAGTATGCAACCTAATAAACTACCAGTATGTTATTGGAGTGTGGGAGGAAACCCACACAGACACAGGGAAAACCACACAGATTAGGTCTTTTCTGTAAATCATGACCTTTGTGCTGTGAGACAAAAGTACTACTTACTAAGCCACTGGGCTGCCCAACTTGTGTTTCCATAGTGACCGTCACCACCCCAATCACTGGCTCGTTCTTATGAATGCAAACTCTCCAACATGACCCATTCCATTAGGTACAATATACTCTGCACCTGGGCTTCCAACTGTCACTCACCTGGTGAGCTGATATTTAAAAAACTATTTGTCTCTCCAGCAAAGGAGGTTACCATAGTAACTGACAGCTGCAAACTGAGAAGCAGAGTATTCTGTACCTAATGGAATGGGTCATGTTGGAGGGTATGTGACTGTGAATGGCTGATTGTTTCATTTACAATGTGTCAGACTGGAATTTATTACTCAGCTCCAACAATTTAAAGAACACCACCTGAAGAGGTATTCCAGCGGTCTAGTAATATACTTCCCTTTTCCTTCACCTAATAGCTGCATGGGAAGTGTTTTTTCCTATTGGAAGAAGATCCAGATCTGTACTGCGAATAAGCCACATGCAAATGCATGGTCGCAAAATGTGGGCGTATTCTGATTGGAAAATGCCCCTATGGCAAAGGTCTGGATCCAGTCCAACATTATCAATGATCCTGTTTATTTCACCTCCTGAGCACTTACTACATTTATTAGTTGTGCGCAAAGAAGGTCAAGCAATGGTGGACTATCCAACTCCTCCCATGCCACATGCCTATTATCTCTCTCTCATGTCAAGAAGACCTGACATAGCTTCCAAAGTATACACTATTCTTTCACATATTGGTGTGATTATTGATCACAGGTGTGTGACAATTTTTGCCTTTCTATTTCCAAGCAATGTCATATTCATTTTCCAAATAGTAGTAGATTTGGTTGTACTTAGGAGCTCAGTTACTTTCAGTGTGGCACTATCATAATTTGGCCTACAAGAGCTGCCATTGTCAACTGTAATTTCTGTTATAATGAGAAATGTCTAGCAACAAATAAGTTGTGATTTACAAGACTGTATTTGGTTATTGTTGGTGCATCATAAACTTTTAGAACAGGGAGATCTTCATCTGTAGTAAGTTGCCTTTCCCTTAGAGATTGATGATCTTACTGTTACTTGGATGAACCCAGGACTGCAGCTCAAGTAGTAAAAGTTTATCGCAGTACCGTGAAGTAATGAAGTACGGAGTCTACGGAGAGAATAGTACACCTCATGGTCAAATATGGGATAGTGGAATACCTCATACTGACACTTTATCAACTAAATACTTATGAAAGAAAGTCTTTTTAGCAGAATGAGGCTGATCCAGAGGCACACACGTCATTAGGATCCAAAAACAAATGCACCAGTACCTCCGGATGCCTATGGGAGCATAATGGGCCGGATTCAGAGCTCCGGCCGCAATGCAATTGAGGCCGTAGTTCTGAGAAAAGTGCTACTGCGCATGCGCAGTAATTTTGGAACATAATCTACGCTACTTCTTGCAACGTAGATTGTGTACACGCGGTCATTAAAACCGCGTGTACGCAATCTACGTAGTGTAGTGTAGTAATATACACTGTGATGTATAAGGAAATAGAGAGTTTATGAATTAAAGTTAAGTTGTATATAATTATACTAAAATAATGCAAAATCATGAATTTATTTTAAAAAGTTTTAGTTTTTTTTCTGGATATATTTTTATTTTATGTGTGTGTGTGTGGTGTGTGTGTGTGTGTGTGTGTGTGTGTATGTGTGTGTGTAAAAATGTGTACATAATACTCCAGCAGTGATTTCATCATTTTAGGATTGCATTCAAAAATGTTGATGTAAATAGTGCAAATTTCAGCCCTTTCTATACACTTGCACATTACATTACTCCTCCTCTTTCCTCAAATGACACACACTTCAGGAGGCAGCGGCCGCAGCTTGAGTATTTGGTTCTGAGTCGGGCACAATTGTTCCTGAGCATGTACAAAATCATGCCGAGATACACAAAGCGACCTGGCATAGGCTCATCTCTGGATCGGGCCCAATGTGTTCAGAGGATCAGAAAAGGAATCCATTTTCCCCTTGCAGAATTCCTTTCTTTATACACATTGGGCTGGATCCAGATTTAAGTAAGTGCCTGAAACTAGTTACTCCTGGGTTAAACCATGTTGATTGCAGGGGGAGTCAAGTTAATTGTATGCTTTGCATGCAGGGATATATCTTTGAATTGCTTACTGCACACAGATACTGACCAGCTTTACTATCACACTGTTATTTAGACTTGGGATAGGAAACATCACCTCTCAACTCTAATACTGTTTGCAACAGATGAAATATGACTCCCCTGCAATCAACATGGTTTAGCCCAGGAGTAACTCATTTCAAGCACTTACTTAAGTCTGGATCCAGCCCATTATCTTAAAGCTGTTTATTTAAAATGTTGATTTATAGGTACAATTACTCTTAACTGGTCAACAAGATTACTTTTACATATAAATATATTTTATGGTTTACGTTTAGAAAGCCGTTACTTTGTAAATAGGAATCATTGCAAGTTTAATATTCACAAGACAGCTGACCAAATGTATATTCCTTTGGCTGACAAGGCCCCCACAGAGCAAAGACTCATATATGTCAAGTCTTTCAGCGATGAATATCTCTTCTCTTAATGAGGAACAGTTTTCAGTAAAACAGAAAAATATATTGCAGCAATGCTCAACAGCGCAATAAATGTATATGAGGTAATAAAGCTGTTGAATACTTTGTCTTAGGCAGTATGTGTGTGGGATTTAGTTTTGTCACTTATTTTCCGAGATTATCAAACCATTAAGACCCATGGAAGCTGTCTACGTTTTACCTAGTAAAGTCAGTCATTCCAAATGTGTCTCCTCTCCTGAAGATCTCCTCTATCCTCCTTAAGCCCCATGACTGATATGTATTGATCACATACAAATAATTCAACAATGAAAAATCTCATCACCTCCAGCTGCCAATAAAATTGTTGTTTATCTTTGCTTAGTCATTAGGGGCCGATCCTGCCCTATGGACGACAACGGAATTACATACAGTGCGTATGTAATGCTCCTGTCTAGAAGGCTGCACCCGTAGGTCTCTCTCTCTCTCTCAAACAGATGGCTGTTTATAGACTGGGCAATATAATGGTGGTGGCTATACTTGTATACAGAGGTGGTGGCAAAAAAGGACCAGCCCTGCCAAGGCAACATAGTTTAAATAACAGAAAAAAAGTGCTATA
>WWET01001876.1:132797-146911 GCA_011038615.1 Limnodynastes dumerilii | reverse complement strand
GTGGAGACTGGAACACAAGTAAAATCTACCTCCTGTGCATCAGGTGGCTGTGTTCCCCATGAAGTTCCTTTGTACAGTGCATGTGCAGTACATAATTACAGGCTATTTCTGTATGTGACATATTCGGAAATAACCTGACGTTCTTAACTGTGGATATGGCCCAATAACTTTTATTTCATTGCAAATAAAAACCAACAAGAGTCAATGCTGAATTTCTTATGCAAAGCAAAAAAAAATATTGAGCCACTAAAGCCCATAGATTAATGATTTATTAATGTTTGTTCCTCAACTAAACTAATATTTCAAATTAATTCACCATCATGATTAAATAATCTCCTGTTGTCGATAAATCTATTCATTTGTGACCTTGAGTAATGGAACACAATTTACATATAATTATTCACACTGAGATCCAATACACAAACAACAAGCGAGTTGGTGTTACCTTATATATCATAGACCTCAGACTGAGATGCATTAACTATCGATATAATATATCAATCATTAATGAGTGGCTTTTGGGGAACTTCTCAGTTTCCCTGTTTCCCTGTAATGGGAAAATCCTGATCCCTGTTCCCGGTTTAATGGCAGCTTCAGAATCCAGAGATAGAGGAGAACTAAATGTGCAGCTTTTCTTTTTTTAATGCTTGGTATTATAAGGCTGGGTACACACTGGGGCTTTTTCAAAAGATAATCACACAATAAAAAGACCAATTTAGCAGATATCTTAGCAGTGTGTACAGTCCAAAGATGCTCAAAAATCTTTTGAAACTCTCTGTCATCTTTCGATTTGGGATCGTATTCACAATTAAGAGTTAGGTGTGGACAAATCCGCAGCTAACTGACCCGTACTGCCCCCTTGACCCGCTCCGTTTTTAGTTAGGAACCTTAACCCACTTAAGAGTGCCATAGGGCTTCCTTAAGTAACCGTGCGTATTTTCCTTCTTAAGAAGGAAAATACGCACAGAGAAAGCCCTCCCCGCCCTCTCCAGCTAATCTAAATCCCTGCCCCCTCCGACTTCTATCTAAAACCTCCCCGAAGTGGCACGTAGATTGAGTAAATGACCTACGACGCATGCAAAAGACCGTACTTAAGAAGCAGCTCCTTCTTGATCCTTGATCCTTGATCCTCGGTCCGGAGCACTTAATATGCCAGATCAATAATGGAAAGATATGTTACCAGAGTGTACTGTCCAGAGATGCTCAAAAATCTTTGGAAATCTTTGATTTGATCTTTTGGAGCTCCTAATATGCCAGATCAACTATGGAAAGATATGTTTTGCTTTTTGCAAGTGTGTGCTGTGTCTATTAGGAGATCTTTGGACAGTACTCACTGGTAAGATATCTGGTGAAACAGGCTTTTGTTTGTGTGATTGAAAAGATTATTTTCTGAAAAGCCCCAGTGTGTACCCTGCTTCAGTTACAACTAAGGGACAATGGGGTAGATCCAGAATTACGTTTGCCGTACGTTTCCTCGCATAGCGTATTTACGCATGCGTACCTTCTATACACTCCCCTTGGCACACCCCTTGAATGTATGTATTTTGTCAAGATGCGCTTTCCAAACCCTTCCTTAACTTTTGGCAACGTAACCGCAGTGATCCGCTCACGTACGTATGGGCAACACGTATTTACGCAGCTAAGCACAACCATACTGTACACTTTAAATACAAACCTCCGCCTACTTAACGTATTTCAGACGTATTTTGGACTCACGTAAAATTGGCACGCCCACACGTATGTATTTACGAAACACATAAGTGAATGGCCCATACGTTCACAATTACGCTACGTTACTGAGCGTACATGCTGCACATGCGCAGTACTTACCAAAAGGCGATTTTACGTCTCCGCCACGCGTAAATTCACTCACAGGCGTTGTTCTGGATCTGGCTCAATGGCCGGATTCTGAACTCTGTGCGTTTACCGTACGCATGGAGGTCCAACAGGCAGCACGGAAGAAGGGAGTGAACTCCCCATCGCTCCCCTCTCTTGTGCGGATTATAGATGACTTACGCTGCCATAAGGCAGATTTAAGTCACACGTGTGAATCAGCAGAACTATTGATTCGCATGTAAACCCCTAATCCCACCCAGAATGTATAATGCGCCGCCCTGTTGGACGAATCTCCAGATGTACAGAACTTGCTAGACATCTGACATGCGCATTGCCAGTCAGACAGCTGAATTCCACATCTAGCGTGCGGGGGTATGGATCTGGTGCAAAAAATGTGTTTATGGTAAACTGATGGAAAACGTTAATTGCTGTTATATACTCTTCACACTAGTAACCTCCATGTATTGTACATACACTGTCACATTGAATATAGAAAGAAGGCTGCTGTTTTTCATGTACTGCTCAGAGCTGGTTCTGACCAGTTTGGTACCATAAGCAAAATTAAAGCTGTCACTTCTAAAATTCCAAAACTACCCCTCCCCCTTTCCCAGCCTGAAGGACACTCCCAAAACTAATGACACCCTGTGACTTCTCTTACATGGTTTATGCCTTCTACTTCTCTACTACTAACTCAGTATTAAGGGATACAATCTGTGTCCCCTGTGATTTGCATTATTGTATGTTCAAACTCTTGGTTGCCTACTTTTGAAAATGAATATCAGGGAGATTGTAAGAGCACTATCAAGGTGCTGCACCAAAGGGGTGTGTCCTGTAGTGCCAAAGAGGTGTGTCCTGTGAATAGCTCCACCCATAGGTGTATCTAGCACTGCCAGGAAAATTATTTTACAATAAAAATGTCAGTATTTATTGATTATTAAATTGTCAGTGAATACTTTCATTACTATCTTTATAGAAAAGCTAAAAGTGACGCTGCAGCTGATTAACAAGATTCTTTCATTGCATCTTGGCCTCCATCAAATTGGTCATCTCCATAGACCTCAATGGATGAAATTAGAATCAGGGAGATTACCAGACACTTCAGGGAGTCAGGGAGATCACCCAATCTTCAGGGAGTCTCCCTGATATTCAGGGAGAGTTGGCAACTGTGTTCTAACTTTCTCAATGCATTGGAAATAACTAGAAATTTCAGTGCTACCGTACGTTTAAGGGGGCTGGAAATTCTTTACTGACCAGTGTAATCTGCTGACTTAAACAAGATGTCTTCTATTCGGCCATTCCTGTCACATTATAGGATCAGACTCATATGATATTCTAGGGCAAAGGCTGTATAAGAATTTACCTACTGAGATTGTCCAAAATTTAGCTTCTTCTGAAATCGGGGATGTGGTATTTTGGTAGTCTGCATTGTAGAAATGGTCCTTCACCAAAAGGTAAGTGTTTTTAGCTAACCCTACCATTAACCCATACCTAATCCTAACCCTCCGTTTCATGCAGCTTAACCCTAACCTTCCTCTCTTTCAGCCCTAACTCTAAATGTCCCATAGCCTAACCCTAACCCTCCATCCGTCCCGCATCCTAACCTTCCCCTTAAGCCTTAACTTTGACCTTAGCCCGCCACAGCCTAACCCTAACCTATTACCCACTGCAACCGTCGCAGCCTGTAGCTATTGGGAATATTGGACCTGATTCACAATAAGAGTGAGTTAGGTGCAGATGCACATCTAACTCACTCTTCCACCCCTTGCACCTCTCTGCCTCCCCCCTCCCTCTCCAGCTAATCTTAATCCCTCCCCCTTCCCACGTCTTCCTAAAAATTGCTCCGGGGCAGCATAACGCCACCTCTTTTGACATAAATCCCTTTGTGCGGACTGCACCTACGCTATCTATGTACCGATCTGCTACGTAGATAGCGTAAATGACCTACTACACATGCACAGTAGGTCATTTCGGCCAGATACGCACTTAAGAAGCAGAAGCTTCTTAAGTGTGAATCAGGCCCAATGTTCCCAATTGCACTTCTATATTCAGTTGTATACAGTTCTGTATTCATTTGGTTTCAAACAATAATACTTTCCACTGCTGCTGGGTAAATTGTCTATTTCCAATAAATGTATCAGAGCATACACAGTGAACATGCAGTTGACTAAAATGTACAGATAAAAGATTAAACAGAAAACAATAAATTAAATAGAAAAAAATATCATTAGATTCTATAGACAAGTAAGTGGGAAAGTTGTTTAACAAACTATATTTATCTGAATAAAAAAAATACCACTATTGTCATTATGGAACAATTTTTATTTTCAATAGTATTGAGTTCCTCTCATTATAACAAACACACAGAACGCTGAAATCCAGCTGACTCATTTGCATTATACATGTTCACAGAATTCTTGAACACTCTATAAGTTCATCTGCAAAGCAGCTGAATCAGCCTATTTGCCATCGCTTGGGAGTTCTCCAGAATCTGGTAATGATATTTCTGTTTTCTATTACTCATTTCTCTTCTGGGATACATGGGTGAGGTCTGAGGAAAGACCAGTTTAAGAGAGATTTATAATTCTAAAAATTCAGAAGAGATCATGGATGTCTTGATTGATTATTTCATTAACTCTAGCTCATTTGTTTGCTGTTATATATATTTTTTTGTACAAGTTATGTGTATGTTTTATGTGTTATATATGACTTAGCTCATACGACTATAAATAACTGAATTTCTACCTCTACTTTTTGACAGGAGCTTAGGCTTCTTTGACCATTATACCTGTCCCCTCACAATTATTCACCTCCATTAACTCTACAACTTTACAGTAGAACATCGCATTTCAGTAATCACATTAATGGTTATATATATGGGCAATAGGGCAATATATACTGCTAACTACGACTGCTACTGACATGCTGTGGACACACATTCATAGTTGTCATCTCTCACATTTGCTTCTGTTTCTAACCACTTTAATAGATTTAATTCTACTTTTAACTCTCGGAAAAACAAACCCAAAGTTATGTTTTATTATCACAAAAACCAAGCTACACCTTCCCTGCAGAAAGGGAATACTGAAAGTAAAAATTGCAGCATGAGGTGCTTAATCCCTGTAGTTTTACACCTCATTAGTCCCCTAAAGGGAAGGAGTTGGTTAGGAAGGAAAGGTTTATAAGGAAGTAAAGGGGGTTGAGTCCCACTTTTACATCTGGAATCCAGAATAGGCACAACGGGAGAAGAATTTGCCCTCAAATCCCATTCTGTAAGAAAATACTTTGCATCAAATCAGGTTAGCCTCTTTCCTAGGTACTATTAAGGTAATTGAGGATTTGCTTTATAGCGGTAGCTTTGAGGTGCACATTTGTGGAGCATTTTTGGGTACTGCCGGCTCGATAAGTAGACAGCTTTTTGATAGGTGGCTAATCAGTTGTGTAGTCAACTGGTTGGGATTAAATGTTAGTTACGTTTTAGTAGTTCTTATAAGATGCATAATGGAGAGGTAATGGAATAGGAATAATTAATAATTACGCAATTGACGTAATTCGTGTTTGATAAAACGCTTTTGGTGATTGTTTGTTTTTTGCAATGTTGAGATTTTTTACTTGGTAACATTATGCAATCAGAGTGTTGGTTAGGTTTCACCTCAGCAGGTGGCCTTTTCTTGGTTAGGGGGTAGGTAGGGATGTTCTTTAAAGATTATTGCCTTAGAAAACTTAAATTGACTACTTTTAGTTCTGTTATCCCTTCTATTGTTGTTATCATCAATAAAGCTGCCATGAATTTTGTGCAACATGGTCAGTGTTTCATTTAATAGGGACGGAAGATATGATTTAGGAGGACAATTGGGAGACATCAACTGCTAGGGAGTTTAAACACAATGGGCCGTATCCAGACCTACGCTGGCTGGCGTTAAGATGCCAGCCAGCAGCGTATGATCGGCTTAAAAGCAGATCTGCACATGCGCCAGGCAGATGTTGCCCGGCGTAGCAGCAGCGTAGCAGCGCTGGAGGGGGCATTCCCCTTCGTTACTACGCTGCAGTTAGTGCAGGTAGGTGGGGTAAGGGATGGTAATGAGGCTGGGAGGGTGGCGTTATCATAGCAATGCCGCCGTCCCAGCGTATTAACACTCGCTTACGGTGGCTGAAGTTAGGGTTGCCTTCAGCCGGCATAAGCAAATGTTAATATGCTGAGGCAAGGGGGAGTGAAGCGATGGTACGCTGAGCATTGGCACACTCAGTGTACCATCGTAGCTCTGGATCAGGTCCAATGGGCTGGATCCAGACTTAAGTAAGTGCTTGAAATTAGTTACTCCTGGGCTAAACCATGTTGGTTTGAGGGGGAGTCAGGTTAATTGTATTCTTTGCATGCAGGGATATATCTTTGAATTGCTTACTGCACACAGATACTGACCAGCTTTACTATCACACTGTTATTTAGACTTGGGATAGGAAACATCACCTCTCAACACTAATACTGTTTGCAACAGGTGAAATATGACTCCCCTGCAATCAACATGGTTTAGCCCAGGAGTAACTAATTTCAAGCACTTACTTAAGTCTGGATCCAGCCCAATGATTTTCTTTTTCCCGTGTTTTGGGACCCCAGCCTTGAAGTGAATATATTCCGCAGAAAGCAGTGGGTAGTTCTTGCATTCCCAGTGCAAGCAGAACTTCACTTTACTCCTCAAATCCTCCGACACAAGCTGGTCTTACTCTCCTGTGCTCATCTCAACCTTAACGAATATCTGGTTCCACTGGTATCGTTTAACAAGTTTTCTTGGGAATGACTTCAGATCCAGAGTATCTCAGTTTTCATAACATCTCTTGCCTACAATTGGACTTTCTTCAATTGGACTTTTATTTCCAATATTCAGATTTCAGTTTCATCTTTGTGACTTGCTACCCTTATTTCCCTTTAGATCTCTTGCCATTTGTATTGACCAATATATGCTTTTCAACCATTTAGTCTGTTATAATGTTCCCATCAGTCATAAACCTGACATCAGTCCAAAATAATGATTCCATGAACTTTCTACTTTGGTATCATTCTTGACTGAAGTGTTAATACTCTATCAACCACATCTAATATGTAACAGATCTTATTTCATACAAAAAGATACATATTCACAATACACAAATTTATCACAAGCTGCCAAAACCTGCTTAATGAACTCAATATTTCTGTAACTAGTCTATCATCCCTATAATCTGTTTTTAATGTGAATGCTAACATATTTTTTGTTGCAAAACATTCTATTGTTGCTCTATTTGTTGGTCTCTAATTTTCAGAATATTTTCTCTCCTACTTCTACTGATTCCTGCATCTCTCAAACACACTCATCACCAGCTGCCATTGCTGGTTAACCACCTTAACTTCCCTAGAAACATAGAAACATGGAATTTTATGGCAGATAACAACCACTTGCCCCATCTAGCCTTCCCAATTTTTACCCTTTGGTAGCCTTAATGGTTTATGGCCTATTTGGTCCTTAGTTCTTGTAAGGATTCCCCTATGGTTATCCCAAGCTTCTACTGTATTAGCCTCTACCACCTCTACCTCTGGTGATAGGCGGTTGCAGTCCCCAGCTAGAAGTTCCTAATTCCGAAAGTTCCTTTTCGGATGTCCCTATTTCGAATACTTACCAGTTCATACTGGTATCCTGATATCCTTCTGCTGCTGATATCCTTCCGGCGCTGTTATCTCTGGACCGAGGGAAGGTGAGTAACTTCTCCATGCGGGGTAGGGAGATTTAGGGTCAGGCTGCAGGGGAGGAAGGGTTAGGGTCAGGCCGCGAGAGATGGAGGGTTAGGGTCAGGCTGCAAGGAAGGGACAATTAGGGTCAAGCTGCGGGAAATGGTGGGTTAGGGTCAGGCTGCAAGGAAGGGAGCGTTAGGGTCAGGCTGCCAGGAAAGAAGGGTAAGGGTAGTGAGAGGGGAAGGTTAGGGTTAGAATTAGGGAAAGGCGTGGGGGACTTTTTTTTTAATTACTATTTGGAGCACCAAAAGCTCGGTGCCTCTTCGGATCGATTGCAATTCCTCCTCGAGGCTATCGAAATAGGGCCGTTCTAAGCGGGGACCCACACCCGGTGATAGGCTGCTACATTTATCTACTATATGAAGACCTTTTAGTCCTTCCAGGTAGGTTTTGTTATGTAGGCTATTTTAGTTGCTCTTCTTTGCACAGTCTCTAACTTACATATGTCTTGCTGGAGAGAACTGAACACAGTATTCTATAGGAGGCCAGGCCGTACCAGTGACCTATACAGTGGAGATATTACTTTCTTTCCTACTACAATTTTGTTTCCCCTGTGTAACCATGCATCTGACTTGTTTTCTTACATTGCTTTGTTACGTTGCTTGGCTACCTTTAAGTCACATGAAACAGTGACTCCCAGTTCAGTAGTTTCTAATGTAGTGCTTTTAATGCTATATTTAACCTTTGGGTTTTTGAGACCAAAGTACATGATTTAGCATTTTTGGTATTAAACTGTATTTGCCACATATTTGACCATGCTTCTAGTCTACCTAGATCACATCACTCAATTGTTCTCTCCTCCTGGTGTGTCTACTCTGTTACATATCTTTGTTTTATCTACTAAAAGGCATAATTTCCTAGCCCGGTCTAGAAGACTACATCCCTTTGTAGTTTCAGTGAACTCTGTATTTATTCTCTTTCTATCCTCTAAGCCAACAAAGCTTTGGACTCGATTCAAACTTCAGATTTTTCCTGTGGGGCTTAATCAGATTTCAGTTGTTTGTCATACTAGGCATATGCACCCATCTGTGTTAGAAGATCAGAACGCATTCTGACCTATTGGCTGAATTTGAAAGTGGTCAGTTTATAGTATAGTGATTTGTTGCAGTGCATACAGACATAAGGTCAGATCCTAAACTACGCACACGAGCCATTTTACGCTAGCCGCTGACGTAAAATCGCCCACAAATATTTACTGCGCATGCGCTTGGCAGATGTTATGCCACGTAATGTACGTGGCACATATCAACAGCGTAACTAGGAACGAAGGGGCGAGCCAGCCATAAGACACCTGTAATTATGCTTCGGTTGTGGGGTGAGGCATTTAAATAGTACAGTATGGGCGTGCTTGGAAGTACGTGCTGTCTATACGTACATCAGTAATTACACTGTGTAAAGATAAGGTAGGGTTTGGAAAGCATAAAATGGCCAAAGTACGTACATGCGAGGGGAGTGCCATAGTAAATACGCTACATGAAATACCATGGAAACATAGCTCTGGATCTGGCCCATAGACTTCCATACTTTCACATAAAACTGTAGGTTAGCTTTGGCTGTCGGAAGTCTTTGTGGCGAATGGAAGGAGCTGAAATATGAATGGACATCAGGAGCTATCTGGACGTTTTGTTTTTGTATCCGATTGCATAAAAATATGGAAATATGGACCCAGTCGAGTGTGAGATAGTGAAATCTATGCTACCTGCTTTAATAGTTTTCAACAGTAAATAAACACTTTTTAAATGTATAATACGATTTAATAGCTCAGCCGGATAAAAATCTATTTCATCTGTGGTTTACCATTATTGAATAACTCTGACACAGCATTGATTAGGCTGCTGCGACAGTGTAAATGAGTAAGATACATCAGTTTCAAATGCCTTACGTAGTCGTCATTATTGATTCCTGATCCATTACACAGGAAAGTCTGTGCAGTGTGTGTATCCCTGCCACATACACTGGTTACTCAGATCTCATCATGGTGGACTGGGTGACTTTTATCGTGTGGTAAGTCAACATACGTTTGGACCCAGTTGATAACAGGGGGATTGCAGCAATAAGGTTACTGTGAGATCCTTCTGTAATAAACTGTTGTCTTCTTCTTCTTATGAATTTTTAAGGGGCAAAAGGCCGTGTTGTGACTTAGGAGTGTTTTCCGTGCGCTCAAAAATCTGCATGTAGGTGTCTAGTGCACTCCCATGCACTCCCATGCACTCCCATGACCCCTCTTAAAGACCCCATGTACGCAATCTATGTAATGAAGCGCTTCGTAGATTTGCGTAAAATAGTTAGTACGCATGCATAGTAGCTAGAATCGCAAAATTAGAATTATGTAAAAAATTACAGCGTTGTGAATCTGGCCCCATATCTCTACCTTAACTTCTACGTGTGTATCATTGGGCCTGATCCAGAGCTACGATGTTACACTGAGCGCTGTAGCGCTCAGCGTAACATCGGTATTCAGACTTTAAGTCTGAATACGGTGCAAAGAGTCCACCTGATGGCAGCGTAGTACACACGCTGACTACACATCTAGAAAAAATAGACAAACAGTGACAGCTAATCCATACCCAAGGAAGATGTGGGCCGCAATCTGCTTAAGAACCACTATCGAACAGAAAAGAAGAGGGGAGGGAGAGGGTGATGAGGGAATGGACATTAAAGGTAGAGGACACAAGTACAGACCCTGCTTTTAAGAGCCTACTAATTAGAGGGATTAAAATATAAACACGTCTCCCAACTGTCCTGATTCCAGCGGGACGCTTTCGAGGGACTGTCCCGCTGTCTCATCTGCCCCACAACTTGTCCCGAGAGATCAGACTCTCGGGACAAAGTTGTTTTTCTTTTTTTTTTTTTGTAAAGCTCTGCCGCTGTATATGCGGCTTTATATGCTGCTGTATATGCGGCAGGGCTTTTCCAGCACAGTACAGAAAATACAAGGAAGGGAGAAGACACCAAAAGGTAAGTAAGAGAAAAGATATAATAAGGGGGATATATATGGATTGCTGGACATAAATATAAGGGACATACATGGATCGCTGGACATAATTATAAGGTACAGATATGGATGGCTGGGCATAATAATAAGGGGCAGATGCGGATGGCAGGACATAATAATAAGGGGCAGATATGGATGGCTGGACATAATAAAAGGGACAGATATGGATGGTTGGACAGGTAATAAAGGGACAAATATGGATGGCTGGACATAATAATAAGGGGCAGATATGGATGGCTGGACAAATAATAAAGGGAAAAATATGGATGGCTGGACATAATAATAAGGGGCAGATATAGATGGCTGGACACAATAATAAAGGGGCAGATATGGATGGCTGGGCATAATAATAAGGGACAGATATGGATGGCTGGGCATAATAATAAGGGGCAGATATGGATGGCTGGACATAATAAAAGGGGCAGGCATATGAAGGCTGGACAAAAAATAAAGGGGCAGATATGGATGGCTGGACATAATTATAAGGTGCAGATATGGATGGATGGACATAATAAAAAGGGGCAGATATGGATGGATGGACAAATAATAAAGGGGTAGACATATACTAGGGGCACATATTTAATAAAGGGGTAGACATATACTAGGGGCACATATTTAATAAAGGGGTAGACATATACTAGGGGCACATATTTAATAAAGGGGTAGACATATACTAGGGGCACATATTTAATAAAGGGGTAGACATATACTAGGGGCACATATTTAATAAAGGGGTAGACATATACTAGGGGCACATATTTAATAAAGGGGTAGACATATACTAGGGGCACATATTTAATAAAGGGGTAGACATATACTAGGGGCACATATTTAATAAAGGGGTAGACATATACTAGGGGCACATATTTAATAAAGGGGTAGACATATACTAGGGGCACATATTTAATAAAGGGGTAGACATATACTAGGGGCACATATTTAATAAAGGGGTAGACATATACTAGGGGCACATATTTAATAAAGGGGTAGACATATACTAGGGGCACATATTTAATAAAGGGGTAGACATATACTAGGGGCACATATTTAATAAAGGGGTAGACATATACTAGGGGCACATATTTAATAAAGGGGTAGACATATACTAGGGGCACATATTTCATAAAGGGGCAGGCATATGGAGGCTAGACAAATAATAAAGGTGCAGGCATATGGAGGCTGGACAAATAATAAAGGGGCAGGCATATGGAAGCTGGTCAAATAATGAATGGGACAGACATATGGAGGTGGACATAAGGCTGTTTGGAGAAAAAAAAAGGGGCAGACATATGGATGGCTGAATTAATACCGCGGTGAAACACACACCCACTTTTAGCAGACACGCCCACTGGGAGGTACAAGACACACTCTACTATCGCGCAAAATTTTGTCCCTCTTTCTAATTCTCAAATGTTGGGAGGTATGTAAATAGGGATGGGTGAGGAGTCAATAGTGTGGGAAGATGAAAAATTCTATAAAAATATAGGTATTAAAATTTTGTTTAAGCCAGAGAGAGTGAGAGACCGTTAGGGAGAAAGGGACAACGAGAGAGATCCAGTGGTGGGTAAAAACATAAGAGAAGTCTAGTCTAGGCATGTGTGATAAGATTTAATAAACTTGGAATAAAAGAGGCTTCCTTTTGGCAAGGTACATTGGACCTGATCCAGATATTTGGCCAGATTTTCTAAGCTGGGTTTGGAAAAGTAGAGATGTTGCCCATAGCAACCAATCAGATTTTAGCTGACATTCTCTATTATGTAATAGGAAAGTGAGAGCTAGAATCTGATTGGCTGCTATAGGCAATATCCCTACTTTTCCAAACCCGCAGCTTAGTAAAGATGGCCCCTGGTCTGCACGGAAGAGGGGAGTGCACGCCCCTGTCACTCCCCCTTTTGTCCAGAACCCTATCTTAACTTCTACGCACAGATCTGCATCCATCCGGATGCCGATCCATGTGAAACTGCTGTTTCCCACCACCGGCCCTTTATAAGCATGCCGATCCCCGCATGTATGGCAGGTGTTAGGCAGCGGAAGTGAAGGGCCGGCCTCTTCCTCTTATCTTGTACCATAGAAAACTCAGTACTGTAGGCAGAAGATATGTTAACGTAACATCTGGTGTTGACATGCCACATGCGCCAAAGTTACTTGTCAAGCGACTTACACATGAGACTTGTGAAAGTCGCCTGACTTACGTAACTCAGTATCAGGCCTATTGATATGAGTCGATGTGTGGCTGGTGATACTGATTTCTGACATGTGACATACATTCACATGAAGACACAACATGCAGTGAACATATTTATGGATATCATAGGTTTCATGCCTCCTGGCTACCCTAACAGATGGGAATTGGTGCATTTAAGGCTGTTTCTATGTCTACAATATGCACTGAATACCCCGTTAACTTTCGTCATTACAGATTATATTATTTTTCTTTGCCTTTCTTTACCACAGTTGAGAAATCCAAAGGCATTTTATTAAAACAATAGCAGGAAACAACAAAGCTTCATGTTTATGCTTGGAAAACTTCCAAGAGTTACATTAAGGATTTTACAAACATATCCAAGGACTGGACACAAACTCACGCAAAATGGTCGTTTTATGCTCCTTGCGAGCACATTTTGCGTCTGTTCATGTGCACACTGACACCCCCATTATGAACATGGATCCTCCATAATGGAAGTGTTTCTGATGACGGGGCGGGACAGGATGTCTACACAAGTTGGGAGGGGGAGGTACTTCAATCCCATAGTAAGGGTGTGTGTGTCCCTGCTAAGAACGGCCCTATTTGGAAAGGGCCATTCTCTCCCAACCAGTTCCGAACACGGTGCTCCAAATGGTAAGTATAAAATCTATCCCCAATCCCTACCCTAACCCTCCCCTTCCATGACCCTAATCCTCTCTTCCCTGCAGCCTGACCCTAACCCTCCCTTTCCTGTAGCCTAACCCTAAAACTTCCCTCCCCACAGCCTAACCCTAAGACTCCCCACCCCATAACCTAATCCTAAACCTACTCTACCTGCAGCCCGACCCTAAGTCTCCCATCCCCGCAGCCTGACCTTAACCCTCCCCTTCCATGACCCTAACCCTCCCATCCTCAAAGCCTAACCCTAACCCTCCATCTAACCCTAAAAGTCCCATGACAGGTTACTCACCTCTCTGGTGGCGTCTGCGGTGGGCGGCGGGTGCAATGGGTTCCGAAAATGAATGGGGAAGTATGCCTACCCAATCAAAAAAAAAAAAATATTGCAAAAAGCTGCCTATTTGAAATAGAGACATCCAAAAATCAGTTTTCTTCTGTCTCTACTTCTAAAAGACAGGTCTCGCAGCGGGGACTCCCACCGGTCTGGAGTAAACGCCATCACAAACAATCTAGACACTTAGGGCCTGATTCAGAGATGCAATTTTTTTCGCTACTTAGGTGCGTATATTTAGGATCTTAGAAAATTTGCATCAATGCGCATGCGTAGTAATAGTGCAACGCCGTCTACGTAGAGGTTAGGATCTTAAATTCGCTAAGCG
>WWET01001876.1:120708-132738 GCA_011038615.1 Limnodynastes dumerilii | reverse complement strand
ATCCGCCGCTGTTTGCAAGGGGAGTGACTATTTAAACAGTGGGCTGTAACCTGCTAAGATCTGAACTTAGTTGCGTATATTTGCGATCTTTTCGCAGTCGCATCTCTGAATCACCCCCTTACTTATTTACTTATTTTTGTGAAGTGAGAGGTAAATTTTCTTTGTAAAGTGCTACGTAATCTTATAGCACTGCATAAAAACCTGTTAATAAATAATAAATAATGTAACTAATGTTACGTTCTTACCGTGTATGTTATGGTCTCATCAGTTTCTTGGGTTGATATGGATTGAATCAATGTGGCAAAAAACAAAATGCCCAGCATGCTGAAATTGCAAAAAAAAAGAAAACAAATGAGTATTTTTATTATTATTCTTTTTTTTAACATCGTTAGTTCAGATGCTGCAAACCCCCTGTGGACTGTGAAACTATGGAGTGCCAAAAGAGTGTGTGACCTAGCTTTCCTCTCTGAATCTAAAAGAAACAACTGGGATGCTTTAACATTAACTCAGCAGTTAAATGCAGGAGAAACGCATAGTGAGGGGATATAAAGTAAAACAAACTCTGCAGAACAGCAGTCACTAGGAAGCTCATATATAACTATACACAACAAAATTCCAATGGCAAATGCATTCCAATTTAAAAAATGTTGTATTCAGAGAGATTTGAGTCCTGAGACACTTATCAGAGTCCACTCAGGAATCATAACACTGGAGAGCGGTACATAGCAGCTTCCATTTATCCACCTATAGGAATATCAACCACAGGTACAGGTAAAGGGCCGTATTCAGAGATCCGTTTGCTAAAAGTATGCAATTATACGCACTGAAGTTGCAAGGCAACACCCATGACACTCCCCTCACACGGAAAGGTTGACGGTGACTTATAAGTGCCTCGACCCACCCGTATCTTTAAGTGTGCATTTCCGAGCGTATAATACTTCCATACGTGCGTATCTAACTAACCGTGCCCTCACCATGCCCTCAAATGGTCATTTGAAGGCCCCCCGCACCCACTTACACGTATCTGTCTCCGGACGGATTATAACCACACCCCTCCGTACGTATGTTCTCACGTGCGATTCACAAGTCTGTGCCTAATGGACTTCCGTGCGTAAAATCAACGTAGATTGCGGAAATTTAGTTTATACGCATGTGCAGTTCATCCGATCCTAAAAATACAAACGGAACTTCCCGCAAAAACGGATTTCTGAATACGGTCCAAAGAGGCTGAAAAATGTTAGTGACGGTACATATTGTACACAAAAGATAGCATTTAAACCAGCATATGATAACACATAGTGAGCCGGTATAAAATACTTTTTCTTACTGATCTATTCCTGTTTAAGCCTATTGGACTTTTTAAAGACAAGCTTATTCAAGCTTAGTTTTTTGCTTATTTAGTCTTAAAACTCTGTTTTTGTGCTTTTGCAATTTCAAAGAAAGGAAAGAAAATCAGTAAATTATATTTTATTATTCTAGCAAATGAAATCAAAAGTGTTGCGGACATTTGTAAAATGTGTTTTTAAAAAAAATAAAATATAAATAAAAGGTGTGTTGATCAAATATTATTTAACATTAAGTACTCATTGGTGCACATACACATTGGTTTGCACCAGTGATGAAACATATGATCATTCAAATTATAATAATTTGGCAAGTTTACACAATGGTAGTAAGATAACATGAAAAAGCATCACAGATTATGGTGTGTATCATGTTACTACAGCTCCATAAAAGATGACATAAAATATATAACCGCATCATTATGTTGACATTCCTTGTGTATAAGAATTGTAGGATTATTTTTTATCAGATCAGAGTTCTTTTGGGTTTGGAGGAAAAGATGTGTTGCATATGCATGATCCAGTTCCTTTTCAGACATGCCAACTAATATGGTTGGCAGATGTGAACTGCACTGCGCTATCATCTGTTGAATGCATTAACAGGTGCTTATGTTAACTACAGCTCAGAGCCCCATTTAGTCATACCGTAAATATATGGTGATATAGAAGCGTTTCTGATGCAGGTTATTAAGGATTAACGCGCACAATACACTTAAGAGATACAATTAACAGGCAAACAAAATTTAGGTTAGTGTTCATTTCTTTCTTTTTTTCTATTAGCTATGACAACTGGCTGTTATTATTAGGGCCCCTAGCCATTTATTGATGCAGGAAATACAGTAACATACAGTTGGTACGCTGCTATATTAAGTGTTCTGTGTTCATCTTAAAGACAAGAACAATTTAGAACATAAAAAATGTATATAATAACTTGAAAAATAAATGTGACAAAATATTATAGTTACAACTAAAACCTTGTTCAAGGTTCAAATGCAATGTATAACAAATATAAAGGTATGGTTGACTTAAACTTAAATAACAGCACATGATCAGACTGACTTATTAAGACAAACAAAATCATTTATTTATTTCTTTTTATCTATCCTAGCACTAGTCATAATACACCAATAAGCCAAAACATTTAAACCACTGACTTGATTAAAGTGAATAACATTAATTATCATGTTACATTGGCACCTGTCAAGGGAAGGGATACATTAGGCAATAAGTAGTCAGATTTTGAAGTTGATAGAGCTGATTCGGAGTTGCGTGTGTGCGTGAGACGGAATCGCGCAAACTAATTTACATAGTTCAAGGTTGTGCATTTTTTGCATAAAAAATGCAAGCGTGAATCGCACACATCTGGATTACGGCTATGCATTGTCAGAAGCGCATCCATGCTTCCGTCTAATTGATCAATTGAGTGGAATGTGCGCATGTGAGTCATAAGGACACGTTTTGCCGTCCGCATACATTTAATTCAAAGAAAGGTGAATGCGGAAATGCACAATGGTATATTTTTATTTTTTTATACATTTAAAATAAACACTTTTCCCAAAAATTACTGTGGTTTGAAATTGTAAAAAAAAAAATCGTATTTAAATTGTTTAAAAACTATATAATAGTTGTATGCGTTATGTAAATGTTAGAAACACAAACTAATTTGTAATATTGTGTTTTAATTTAAAGTCTCTAACAACATACAAAAGAAAACTGACATTTTTTTATATTTATGAAAATTAACATTTATTTTTAAAATGATTATTAAAATTATAAAAAATGTTATAAAAAGGGTGTGCGCAAGAAACAAACTAAAATAAACCTAATCTATGCTCAAATGCCTCAAATATTCCTGCAGATATCCGCAACTTTGTATGTTTGTATCTATATTAAATAGCGTTTTAGCAGCTATATTGCTCTTCTGTAAATGAGTCGCTTGTCTGCCTTGAGACATTTCCAGCTAAAAAACTGTTTAAAATAAGCTTGCACCATGGTCAGGGTGGGTGCAAAGAAAAGTAGTAAGTGCGGACACACTGTCAATACGGATACACGTGAATCAGCTAGTAAACGCCCCAAAAATACATTACCATATTCAAACACGCCCCATTTTGCATACAAATAAACACGGATTTGTAAGCTGGTGGAGACAAAATAAATGGCATTACATGTGCCTGCTTTACGACCAACAATATGCTTGTTGCGCGTGCGCAGTGCGCAATTCCGCTACACATCCGTCTAAATTTTGCACGGATACGCAACTCTGAATCCGGCTCGATGTGTAGGAAGCAGGAAGAAAAGTACAAGTATAAAAATGTCAACTGGGGCAGAGCATACCCAAAACAGGTGCAGTGTGGTTATACAGTGCTAAAGTCATGATCTGTGTGGATACTCTATGTTCTCCCTATGTCTGAGTGGGTTTCCTCCAGATGCACTGGTTTCCTCCCACTCTCCAAAAACATGCTAGTACTTAATTGGCTGCTTATGCAAAATTAACTGAAGCCTGTGTGTGTCTCTCTCTAAGTCCTCATCCAATAGGGCAGGGGCTTATGTGAATGATTGTATAAAATTGTTAATATGCGGCGTAATATGATGCTGCTGTATAAAAATCTGTTAATAAATGAAAATAATAAATGTTGTGGAAGATCAAAACATGTAAAAAGGTAAGGACTGTATTCTAATATGAAAACAGTTCTTCATAACATTTGGAAGACATACTTTGCTCTATAAAGTATTTGTATTCATGACCTTTAATAAAATAGACCAGACTGAAGATGCAAAAAGTCCTTTGTGATAACTGCACTCAAAGCATCTGAACATCAAAGATTGGTCAACCAGCAGTCACATTGATTTCATTTCCCTCCTATGTGATGTGTCTGCATGCTGGCAATATCCATTGCATAACTCAGGAGTCTGTTATATAAAGAACACAGGCCAGATCACAATCAAAGCCACATGATCAGCATCAATGATGCGTCTGCTTTTATCATTCACTCTTAAAAGGACTTGATTGTGGGTATTTTTTTTTTATTATATACCATTTAAAACTGTTATGGTCTTTAAAAAAATGAGAATGTTTTCTTCTTATTATTTTGGATTGTAATTAATTTGTATTAAGACCCTCTGAAGGTTTCCTATTGTGTTTGTGTGTTCCTTAAATAAATATCTTGCATGCCTATGAACAAATTGGCTGCATTGGAATGAACGTATTCTCTGTCTAAGGGGCTGAGTCAGAGCTGCACTTACTCCTTTTTTAGGTGCAAGTGTAGACCTAAGCAATACCATGTTGAACTGCGAGGGGAGGCAAAATGAAACTGTAAAAACAAAATTAGAATTGAGAGGTGAAGTTTCTTAGCTCAAATCTCTTTTAAGGATTAAACATACAACTATGCAGTATTTAAGTTCTATATGCAACAGTAAAATATGCTTGCAAAAGATTTAAGATTGTACCTTTACTTTGCAAAATGGTTTAGCCGAGCTGTACACTTACACCTGATGTACCCTAAACTGCCCATGTGTGATGTGGGCGACAATGTTACCATCACCACCCCTCCTTATTCAATAAACCCTGAAAGAAAACAGACACCAATCTTGGGAACTAAATAGATTTTATTAATTAATTAACTAATTCATTAATTGCGATTATCCTAAGTGGATCTAATTATCTTAATTATACATTTTTGATAGCACCAAGAAAGCAGGTAGCAATAAAAATATCGTAACATATCACATAACAACATATAATAACAGTTCTTAACTTGAACTAATATCAACGTCCAACAACAAACAAAAGCGCATTCCTCCAGCCTTCGGCACAACACCTCCTTTAAGTGTTACGCGAGACTGCCCATCCAGACGAGCCTACAACCTCGGGCACCTCCACCTGAATTAGTCATGTCACAGATAGCTACCTCTTGTAACTACCAATCACACCACCAACTGCGCTAAACAATTTAAAAAAAACATGTGTCTAACTAACCTGCCTTCCTGCTCCAACCTCTAGCTAAAAGCTATTCAACCAGTATATCAGACAATAAAGGGGAAGGAGGGTGGGAAAATCCAGGAGAGAAGAGGACAGCTTCCTGCAAACATCAGCTTATAAAACCTCTGGAGACCACCCACAAACTCACGAACCAATGAGAGGTGACTAAGGTGAGTGGCACCATTAAGCGTCACCCACACAGGGAGTTTAATTTGCTTCAGTTAAATAAATTAACCCTCCGCTTCCCTTACTCCTAAATTCAGTATCAGCCCCTAAATGTATAGTGTTGGAATGACCAATCCCACTGATGTTGACATGTCCCTAACATGAATGTATGGTAATGTTCCATTAAGACATTTTAGAAATGTTATAAAGTACAATCAGAGCCGGTTTAACCAGGGGCGACTGAGGCTGTAGGCCAAGGGCTCCCATACACAAAGGGTCTTTCCATGTACCATACACAAAGGGACTTTCCGTGTACCATACACAAAGAGACTTTCCGTGTACCATACACAAAGGGTCTTTCCATGTACCATACACAAAGGGACTTTCCGTGTATTATTCCTGTAGCGCTCTATGTTATATTAAATGGAGCAGACGCAAAGTGGAGGGTGCTGAAAAACACTTAATACAGCGTCTTGTACCAATATATAAAATGAGCATACAATACATATATTGGAGCCTCGTATTTATACATAAGATGAAAACGACATTGGTCCTGGAGCAGGTACTTTCAAAATATGGACACTGGATCCAAACCTAAGAATGCGCACCACCGCAACAGAGGCCTTTGTACGCTAAGTGCATTCATAGATTCCATGTGCGCGTTTTACCTTCAGTTTGAGGCACACTGTGTGTAGGAGGTGTACGCAAGAAGGGTCGTCCTGCCCTGTCGTTGCAATGTGTTGCTTTGCGTAATTTAGAATCAGTCATAATACATTGCAATACATAACCGCCATTCCCACGCATGTGCAGTACGATTGCACTGGGTACTTTTACGCATTCGTAATTCATAAGTATCCCTTCATACGGGATTGTGGACAAGGTCCATTGTTAGTACAGGGCTATATATCTCTAAGAGTTCAACTAAGTTAATATCATTTATTTATATCTATTTGTAAAGTTTCTCTCTTTAGAGAATCAAGATATTCAGTACAAATATGTGTGTGTGTCCTTCATACATTATGGTGCCAACATACAATAGTATGTGCCAAACCAGAACCAGGTACTGAGGGACCTGAAGGGGTTTCTTTCACATGGGGATTTCAATGCCTACAGCAATAAAACAGCATGTGGCATAACATCCATATCCCTGTAAAGGATTTACCCTCCAAAGTTGCACAATAAAGTTTGTGCCCCTTTTCTTTCCATATCATTCATTGCATTATCGTTTAGGGTGATCGTCCTCATGGCATTGGCCACCAAGCAATAAATATTTAGTTAAAAGACAAATAAAATCTCTAACTTAATTGCTAATACTGCCATATAACTACATATACTGTGTATGGAAGTTTGTAAGGTTAGGTTTGGGTACATTATCAAGCATCAAGCTACTAAATAGAAACCTTTAATAACTTAGGGCTGGATCCAGACTTAAGTAAGTGCTTGAAACTAGTTACTCCTGGGCTAAACCATGTTGTTTGCAGGGGAGTCATATTTCATCTTTTGCAAAGAGTATTAGAGTTGAGAGGTGATGTTTCCTATCCCAAGTCTAAATAACAGTGTGATAGTAAAGCTGGTCAGTATCTGTGTGCAGTAAGCAATTTGAAGATATATCCCTGCATGCAAAGTTTAATTCGAAGATATATCCCTGCATGCAAAGAATACAATTAACTTGACTCCCCCTGAAATCAACCTGGTTTAGCCCAGATGTAACTAATTTCAAGCACTTACTTAAGTCTGGATCCAGCCCTTAATAGTAATCTACAGTTCACAGCAATGTATGTTTTATGATTTAAAATAACTTATAAATTTATCGAAAAGTCATTTGTAGAGATTGAATGATCTCAGTGTCTTCTGCAATTCACACATACTACTTAAGTATATATAATGTTTCAATGAACAGCAGAATAATACACAAACAATTTACAGATACTGTATTATATGTAGTATATTGCCTTGGCTACATCTGAGTCACCTATACTTGACCTTGCTTAGTAAGTAACACAACCTTGGCTTGGGTAAATTGCTGGCATCATGATATTTCAAATGACTCACAAGATTATATTTTGATAAATTACTATGGAAACAATTGCCTTTTGATGCATAAATAAAACATAGGATATGCAATTTAAATATGAACAGCTGAGAAAGTTCTAAACTGCAAATAAACATTCCAAAATTTTAAATTGATAATAGTAAAAAAAAATAATTATATTTGTTGAATAAACTTTTCCAAAAAAACCATTAAAAATGAACTTTGTGCATAATACAAGTAAACAGTTAATGGTCTTACTTTAAAATAGGTCAGGATATGATCCAAGGGGAAGTCATAAACGTGATTTCTTTTGCAGGTGAGGCAATAAAATCAGGAGAGAGATAGAAGCATGCAGTGCTCAGGAGGGTGCACAAGTATTTAGGCAATCTTGGAGAGTTAAGAAGCAAGAGATCTGATCAAGGCTGTGCTGCTTCGGGCATGTGGATACTGTGTTGAAAGAAGGTATTCATTTCAACCTCCTTCCAAAGACACTCCTCTTTTCTCTCTCTTGCACATATCCTCCCATTATTTAAGCATATGTGATGTGTTAACTGACCCTGCCAGCTCACATGCAAAACTGAATCTTCCAATGAAAACATTACGACCCACGTTTATAAGAAAATGTGTATATTTTTATTATTGCAAATTTCATGTGCCACAGAATGTAGCATTTTTTTTATTGCACTTAGTCATAAGCCAAATGTAAAGCTTTTGAACTTGCCTTATTTTCAAAGCTCCTTGCTTAAGTTTAGCTATGAAACAGACAACTATGTAGAAGAACAATACGTGAAGATAGCAGCGGAGATTTATTTTGTTTGACTAGATTTACATAAAACTGCTATTCGTATTATTCTTGATCTTGTTAATTTTATTTACTAGGTGTAGCATTGATGTTGCAGTAGGATTTCACACGCAATCAGTGGAAAGATTGCTCCATTAAGATGGGAACAAAAGAAAGGTGTTGGTAATGGTTATGAAGAGGAAAAATAATCAATTACCAGGACTATAGGTTGGATCCAGACTTAAGAAGGAGCTTGAAAGGAAAAGTTACTAATGGTCAAAATCATGTTGATTTCAGGGTTAGTCAAGTTAATTGTATTCTTTGCATGCAGGGATATATCTTTGAATTGCTTACTGCACACCAGCGTTACTATCACACTGTTATTTATACTTGGGCCAGGAAACATCACCTCACTAATCTAATATTGTTTGCAACATGCTGCCTCTCAGTATGGTTTTGCCCAGGTGTAAATTTCTACCTGTTATTCTATATCTTCTTATTCTCAGCTCTAATACTGTTTGCAACAGATGAAATATGACTCCCCTGAAAGCAACATGGTTTAGCCCAGGAGTAACGTTCCTCTCTTAATTTCGAGCTCCTTCTTAAGTCTAGATCCAGCCCCATGACTATAACCATTTGCATCCCTTGTGTATTGGGATGACAGATTGTAAAGCAGGGTTAAACAGGGGTGTCAAAAAGTTTTTAGGTTGATTTCACAAAGGCATAATACAAAAATCTCAAAAATATTAGAAAATATCACAATATAATTGAATAGTATAATTTTATTTAATATAAATATAAATATGCTACATATATCCTCCTAATACTGATCCATGTGTCTCTATAATAGGGTTTTATTTTCTCCCATAATAAAATCCTTTATTTCACCTTTATTGTAGTCAGATTATCCCCATAAGAGGGCACTGTATCATATAGACCCTACAATGGAGTATATAGAGGCCCATTATATGGGATAAATTGGACACAAACAGGAAAATAGTCTATATTTCCAATGGTACTTTAAGGATCATTTTAAGACCATTAAGGAGGAATCAATAGCTTTATTTAATCCATACACTTTATAATAAAGCTCTTTATTTCTCCATAATGTTGCATAATATGGCTGTTAATTCCCCTAACATGGTAAATAACCACAGTGCCAAGCCAGTGGAAACCAAATAAAATACCTGTGAGAGTAAGTTATATTGACAGTATGTCAGTAGGCCAGTACTAAAGACATTGGGCCGAATCCTGAACTACGTCCGTCTTCTATAGACGGACGTAGTTTAATAAACCGTAGCTACTGCGCATGCGTAGTAGCTATTATACGTAATCTGCGTATCGTTTCGATACGTAGATTGCGTATATGTGGCCCATTCTCCTACTGATTTTAATGGTCATGACCTGCTTAAAGCTCTTCTTCCAGGACACATTGTCAGTGAAGAAGATTATAAACCCGGCAGCCACCATTTTGGAATTAAAATTGCCTGTGATCAGGGTGTATAAATGACCCACAGATCACCAATGAGCCTGCAAGGTGCTGATACTTTCAGGGAACCCCTGCTCCTTCCCTGTGTGGTACCCTCTTCACATGATACCCTTGGAGCTAAAGAGCTACCATTGGTAATATTTCATATCAACACAATTAACATAGACAAAACTTGAGGCAATTTTTTGTGAAATTAGACAGATTTTTGCTAGATTAATACATGCTGAGAAGTTGATAGAAACTGAATTAGAATTTCTTTATAGGGAGCAGAGATTATTTCCTTCTTAGCTTTGCTCTAGAGAGGTGGTGGTGGTGGTGGTGAAGGGGGTGAGTGCAATGGAAAGAATTGTGGGGGAGTATCACTTGATTGTAACTACTTGAAGACCATGGGCCTGATCCAGAGCTATGCCCATGGGTGTAAATACACCTGCCGTAAGCGTAAACGCATCTAAAAACAGGCACTGCGCGTGCGTACAGTGACTACTTCTTGTCGTAACTCGGTGTTGGCTGTAGTTGAAAATAGGTCATCCATAACAGTGGCGTAATTACAGATGAAAGGGCGTGCCTATATTACGATAGCCGTAATTACGATGCAGTTACAAAATGTAGTCAGGGGTGGGGGTGCATTTAAATCGTACAGTATGGACGTGCTAAGGCTGTTATGAACATTGCGTAATTACGATCGGACGTACTTACGCTAGGAAAGGGTTCAGCAAGAGTAAGGATGTGAAATTACGGTCGACCAAGGGGAGTGTCCGGGGACGTGCATTGTATTTATGCTGATCGTTTTTATGCACACGCATGTCCGTAGTTCAGGATCTGCCCCCCATGGTTCCAAAAATATAAAAGAGCTGAAAATATTCTGTATTAAGGAAAGCTTTTATTCCCGATGTCGGCTACTCACCTTGCTTGCATGGGCTTCCGCACGCAGATCCCTACTGTAAGATTTTTGATACGTCTTTGCGTAAAATGGGAACTGGATAGTGTGGAAGGTACTGTGCTAGCATAAATCCCACCTCTCACGTTCCCTCTCCTGTCCTACTGTTGGAAATGCTGCAAAGACACTTCCAGTAGAGATATCTGGATCCAAAGGATATAGGCTCATACTGGAAGTGAGTACTATGTGTATGCACATTCAGATAATGCGGACGTTTCTTTAATCTTTGCAATTGGACAACATTATTATTATGATCAGTAAGACTACTCAACAATTTCTGGTCAAATGAATGCAAGGTTGTAAATTAATTTACCTCTTAGAGAGACCAGAGTCCAGAAATAAACTAAGGCTCTTGTTTCTCTTCTTCTTATGGTCGTCAGAACTGTTGTCTTAGAGTTTTAAATTTAAACATGCCACAATTTTCATGTCTTTAACCCAATCTTAACTTCACCGTGTGGATCTGCCTCCATAATAATGCAGATCTGAGCAGATCTGCTTATCGCCACCTCATTTGCTTAATCTGCATAGAAAACTCTGTCTCCATTGCAGGATTTTGCCATGCGGAAAGCAAGGTCCAACCCCATACGGATGGAACAAAGTTCCGTCTGCTTGGAGATCCATTGCGTAACATCTGGTCTGTATTGTAAGTATAATTTATAATATGGTGATCATTCAAGAGACCCTGGGCTGGATCCAGAACAATGTCCGTCGCTCATAATACGTTTGTCAGATGCCGAAAATAGCTACTGCTCATGCGTAGTAACTAATCTACGTATCATTTTGTTATGTAGATTGCGTATATTGCGTATATCCTAAAGACCGCATATATGCAATCTACATAACGAAACGATACGTAGATTACGTAAATTAGTTACTAAGCATGCGCAGTAGCTATTTTCGGCATCAGACGGACGTATTATGGGCGACAGATGTTGTTCTGGATCCAGCCCCCTGTAGCAAATAGCATTATTGTTCCTCTAGTTAGATTTGCAATGGGACGTTTTCATACTTAGTTAACAGATAACAATTACTTCAATACTGATACACAGATGAAAAGTTTGACACTGTAAAATGAAACTTTTTTCATTACTCAGGCGCCAGGCATGAAATGTATATTATATTATGAAAAACAACGTTATAATGGAGACGCAATTCCCCTGTTCATTGTTATGATTTATACACCGCACGAAAGTTCCATTATTTTCTATCTTTAGGAGTACACATCATCTAGCAGGAAGGAAAATTAGTATAATAAAGATGCTTTGGATTTTATGAGGAGTGTGAAAAATTTTAACAAAACAAAT
>WWET01001876.1:106688-120676 GCA_011038615.1 Limnodynastes dumerilii | reverse complement strand
GTCATCCTTATGTCTATGCCAAATATGAATGAGTAATCCATTTTAATGGGAATCAAGAAAATCAAACATCCTTTAAAATATGTTCTATGGTAAATGGCTAAAACTGGCCATACACTAAGAGGATTATCAGTCCCGGTAGGAGGCAGTCTGATAAACGGGATTATACGTTGGCGATATTATTGCCACCCATATCTCCTGCTGGGATTGATAATCCCGGCTAAAGAGGGAAATTCTTTCAAGATTGACGAGAAGCCGTTGCATCTGATTGGTTGTAAGGGCCTCTTGTCTACCTCTGCAATGATTGGCTACAAGGGCATCCAGGCAAAATTGACAGGAGACCTGTGCAACTAGCCAATCCTGGTTGGCGTTTCCCCATCTTTTTGACTCCATTATTATTGTCAAATTCAGTATTAATCTCTCAGCTCTTGCTGAATGCAGAGCATTTATTACTGCTGTTATTAAAAATAATTATGAAATCAGAGATGGGAAATCTTTGAACAGGAGGTGGAAGTACATGCCCAATAATTGGATAATTGTTACACACTAGATACATTGCTAACTTGGGTCGGATAATTTTTTATTAAGAGATACGCATGGTGGGGGGAGGGGCATGAGCATTTACATTGTATAATAAAGGCTTGGCAAGACAGAGATGCATGCAGAATACTTAAGGTAGGTTCCTGTCCACAGAAATACATTCCGTATCCAGAAGTTCAGGGATGCCAAAATCTATAGGGTAGCCTCCGCAATGAAGACTTGCATATAACTTTTTTTTTAAACTCTGGCCATACATTACAGTGATTTTTGATCCAATCGCACTATAATTGGATGATCAGACCAAACATCAAGTGTATGGCCAGTTTATTGATACTAATCTGGTATTTACTGACCTTAGCATATGCATGTCAATTTAGGATTAGCATTCTTCTTTTGAAAGGCATTGAAAACATCTTCAGACTCTTTGCCACCCTGAAGTTACTGCAGTATATATTGTACCTGGAGTCTGTCTTGTGGTAACAGAGAAGCTGCACTGTAGGCAGTTATTTTATTTATTTTAGTTACTATCTTCACAGATGCTTCCAACGACTGTCCCTACTTTTATATGATTTAGCATTTCCCCATGATTATTGAGCACACCGCAGTATTCACCAACCCTATTCTCTTGCGGTATATGAAGTCTGGGTATATTCCTCTGTACAAATGGATGCTTGTGAAATAACAATGCATATTTTAACCATAATACATTTTATGTATCCCCCTCTCCCTCCCTATCGAATAAGTAATGAAAATAAGAACAAAGAACTGGATGCAGACCTACCAGTGGTTGCAGATGTCCGATGCCTTAGCTCTGCTATATCCAGATATCCTTATGGGTGAGGGGAGCTGACCCCTACGCAGGACCGGATTGAGGACGATGTGGGCCTGGGGCTGAAAATGATCAAGGTCCCTCATTATATAGTATGCTTTGGAAAAGGATATTAGTCCCTGACATTCATCCTTATGCACTGCATTGTGTGTGGGGGGCCTATTTTCAGATGGAGGCCTGGGGCTGTAGTCCCATTAGCCCCATTGTTAATCTGGCCTTGCCCCTACGATAAGGGGACCCCTTTCCTGTACCGTCTCCTTTTTAAGTGTATGATTACTGTACACCGCCCTCCATGTGACAGTTTTGTGTGGGTCTGGATCTGGTCCAAAGTGATTCAATAATTATCTATGCTGTTAATAATGAATATGTGTATCTAAGCCTTCCAGCACACATAACCATGCTTCATGTAGTCATTTCTAAGAACCATCTGTTAATAATATCAGATACATCCGAGTGAATGGTTTTTGTGTTTCTCAACTTTCTCTTTGCCCTAACCAAGTGTCCCTTGTTATTGTTAAGCGGTCCAAATAAGGGGGGTCTCCTCTCTTCCCTCGCCCCTCTCCCTTCTGCTTATGTGCATGCATACACGCGCTCGTATACGCACTCACAAAATACAGGAGCTTTCCACTGATTACAGAAAAATGCCCACGTTTATTAATTCTAGAGCTGGTCCATTAACATCGAAACACATAACCATTGAGAGAAAATATTGGCCAATAATAAAAACCAGCTATGCACCTTTATATTTTGTAAAAGCTTGTGCTTATTTGTATGGGTGGCAAAGGGTTCACAACACCACAGTCTATAATTGTCTCCTCATGTACAGCACTTAATGGAATCCTTTGTATATAATCTTGTTGCTGAAAGATAACAGCAAATGTCAACACGGTCAGTATATTGCAAGGGTTATACAGCACAATACATATGTATCCAACCGGCTACACTCTCTGGAACGAAGCTCTGATTGCCGAAAATGTGACATCCGAAAGTTACTTTGCGGATGTCCCATTTTCGAATACTTACCGCTTTCAACAATTTTTTAGTGAATGGGTGAGCATGCCATTCGGCATACTTTACCCATTCACTTTCGCAAGTACCGTTGTCCTTCTGCCGCCTGCGATATTCCTCTGCCGCACCTCCGCCGCACCTCCGCCGCTTCTTGCCGGACCAGGAATTGGTGAGCAAACTATCTGTGCAGGTTAGGGTTAGGGTCAGGCTACAGGGGAGGGAGGGTTAGGGTCAGGCTACAGGGGAGGGAGGGTTAGGGTCAGGTTGCAGGGGAGGGAGAGCTAGGGTCAGGCTGCAGGGGAGGGAGGGTTAGGGTAGTGAGAGAGGAGAGTTAGGGTTAGAATTAGGGAAGGGACAATTTTTTTTTACCATTTAATTTAGTTGAACGGAGCTTTTCGGTGCTCCGTGGATCGATTGCTGTGCCTCATCAAGGCAAATCAGATATTCGTTGTGGGGACCCACACCAAGTCCATACATATCTGATGTCAAATAATAATGACACCTGCTGAATCTCAAATGAACATTCATTTATTTAGTAACATATTAGTCAATGCAATTGGACGTTAGTAATGTGTATGCACAGTACATTATACCTCCATCACACTTTTCTGTGAATATAAATGTTATTTTGTTCCCATTAGAAATCTCACCATAAACTTTACATCTTTCAACAGCATATTATTCACATCCCATAACACAGTTATTTTTGGCTTGCAGTGGAGAATGGGCTCAGTGTAGTTTAGTCATTATTTAGCTATAAAAGATATAAATTCATTTTATTAATAACCCATTGTTCTTATGTAATGCAAACATGATTTCTTATTGGGTGTGCCTAAGTGTTCATGATTCCTCTGGATGCAGGAAGGTGGACTGTGAGAGTCCGTGGCCGGTTTTAATAAGATGTAGTTAATGCTGTCATTTCTGAGGGGTGTTGGTAAAATGTGTTAATAGAAAAATCTAAGTTTTATTAAATATATACAGAGCAACCAAACATAAAATGAAGGTGTTTTTTTTGGGGGGGAAATAGATAAATATACATATGTATTAAGGTTTTTTTTTTACTTTATTATTTTCTTACTAACGTGTCTCTTGTGACTGATCCAAAGTTAAAGAGTAACGGCAAACAGCTGCTAGTATACACCTGGGCAAAACCATATACTGCAATGTCACATACTGCATAGATATCTGTAAAGTGGGTTTCAGTTGGGAACATCCCCTCTCTCTGAGAAGGACACATTTTTCGTGTAATCCCAACCTCGTGTAATCCCAACCTCTGAATCAGCCACCTCGATTCTAATTATTATGTTATGCCATGTGATGTAAACAACACAGCATTAGTGGTATGGGGACAAAGGGGTAGGGATTGTGGCATAAACAGAGCATAGTTTTTGTAACCCTGAGGGGCTGATAACCGTTGTCACTTGTTTCACAGTTGCTGGACCATATGCTCCAATGGCAGATCCCTGCAGCAGCCTAAATACCGTATGGACGAGGGTTGCCAACCCTGCCTTACATAGGAATGCTGCTGAAATCAATCAGCCCTTACTATACAATTTGCATCACGCCCTCCCCCCACCCCCCTTCCACAGAGGACAGATTCTCTGCAATGAAATTTCTGTTTTCAGAATACTGACATCCGAAGACTCATTTTTGTCTGTCTTTATATCAAAAATATTACTAATTAGAAAGTTTTACTAATGAATGGGTAAGTATGCAGGATTTATTAACCTCATTATTTCAGAAACCACTGCTACCAGGTGAGTGTACAAGGGGAATTTTTGGGGAGTCTCAGGGTCAGGCTGCAGGGAGGGGAGTCTTAGGGTCAGACTGCAGGGAGGGGAGTCTTAGGGTCAGGCTGCAGGGAGGGGTGTCTTGGGGTCAGGCTGCAGGGAGGGGAGTCTTGGGGTCAGGTTGCAAGGAGGGGAGGGTAATAAAATGGGAGGGTTAAGGTAAGTATTGGGGTAAGGGTTGGGGTTAAGTTCACACTGACCATTTATTGAAGCATCTTCTTTCTTCCGTGGATCGATTGTTTCTCCACTTCGAAGCAGAAGCAATTGATTTTCCAGCCAGTTGCGAACTGGCTGGGATAAAAGGCCCCTTCGAAAAAGGGCCGTTTGCAGTGGTGACCCACACCCACATTAAAGAATGGTAAGGCTAAGATAAGGCAGCGGGAAAGGGAGGGTTATGAAAAGGAAAAGGGTAGAATTAGCTTAAACACTTACCTGTCATCGGATGTCAATTGCCAGCAATTGCAGGCAGTCTGCATTCAGCATTAGCATGATGGTCTTTCTACAGAGCAGCAGCACAGCAGCATGCTTCTAATATACTGTAGTAGGTGGCCGTGGCTCTGTAAGTGAAGCAGGCAGGGGGCATCCTAGGGCAAGGGGCCCAGGGCATGGTTTAAACACCACAATACTGTGTATAGTTTAGAAGAGAATGGAGCACATGAGAGAACGCTCAAATATATCAAGGATTTTAACAAGATTCAGGAGCAAAACATTCCTCAAAGGAAGAGAAGTATTAAAACACAGGTGGCAGGTTCAAAGGAAATTGGAGGAAAAATGACTTCATTGAAATGGTAGTAGATAAGTGGAACAGCCTCCCAACTTAGGGGCTAATTGGGTGTTAGGTTACCAGAGGTAAAAAGTGCAGCTTAGATGGGCCAAGTGCTTCTCATCTGCCATCACATTATATGTTTCCTGGAATGCGCAATATACTTATATCATTCATTAAAATAAACTAGTATTATGCCGATATAATTACATTTGATGGGGTAGATCCAGACCAAAATGCGTAACGTATTTACGCTAGTATATGTTCTATGCACTCCCCTCGCTCGTACGTATTTTAGACGTTTTACACTTCCCAAACCCTACCTTAACTTTTCAAAGCGTAAGTACTGACGTACGTAATGGATTCACGTACGTAACGGTCTAACCCGGCCCATACCGTATTATTTATATGTCTCCCTCTGCCTACCAAACGTAACTACGGGTGTCGTATGGATGAACCCGCCCCTTCGTTCGTAGTTACGCTGATGGTTCGTACGCTCAGAGTTACGTGGCGTAACATCTGCCACGCACATGCGCAGTAAATACTAAAGGGCAAATTTACGTCAGCGGGTAGCATAAAGTTGCTAGCGTACGTAGGTCTGGTTCTGGCCCGATGTTCGTAAAATATTCCAGTGAAGAGACTTTTGTTATAGTTTTTTCTTCTAACTTTAAATCGTGTTTACTGACTGCTGAATTGTAACACACTCTACACTCCTAAAACAAAGGATTTGATACTGTGTGGTAATTCCACCCACAAACAAGAAATTATACACATTTGAGCCATAGGGACTAAGCACATTGGGCTGGATCCAGACCTTGTTAAGTGCATGAAATTAGTTACTCCTGGACTAAACCATGTTGATTTCAGGGGAGTCATATTTCATCTGTTGCAAACAGTATTAGAGTTGAGAGGTGATGTTTCCTATCCCAAGTCTAAATAACAGTGTGATAGTAAAGCTGGTCAGTATCAGTGTGCAGTAAGCAATTTAAAGATATATCCCTGCATGCAAATTATACAATTAACTTAACTCCCCCTGAATTCAACATGGTTTAGCCCAGGTGTAACTAAAGCTGGGAGAAATCGGACGATTATCCTTTAAATCACAGGATAATCGTCAGATAGCTCTGAAATCGTTGAAATGAGTGTGTATTGTCAAACAATGCAGAGAATCATCAGATTCTGCCCTGCATCGTTTGATTTTGATTGTTGGCAGCTCCTAAAAATCACAGATCAAAGATGTTATGATCTGTGGTATTTTAGGAGTGTGTACTTACCAACGATGCATCTCAAACGATAGGCCTGCCTCTTCTGCGTTGGCAGGATTTTCTGGGACAGCACGGGATCGTTTAGGAAAGGACTTCTGGGAACGATCTGGCTGCAAATCGTCCCAGTGTGTACAGCTGCAGGATCGCCCGATAAACGTGTGTAGAATATGAAGATCGTTTTCTGTTTTTACAGTGTGCACCCAGCTTTAGTTAATGCACTTAACAAGGTCTGGATCCAGCCCATTATGTTAAAATAATTCCCTGGAAACCAAATCATTTGTGTTTCTGGCTATAGATCAGAATGAGTAAGCTAGCAACTTGACATAAAGTAACGTTGTGTTTTTGGGTTTGACAACTTGACATGTGTTTGTAGATTTGTGGCTAGATGTGTTTAGATAAAATTCTTCCATATGTATCTAAATTCAAAGACATTGTCACTGTTTGCTTTGCTCAGTGGTTAACCACACTATTATATTGTGCAGATGGGCTGGAGTTTAATGCATTGAGAAGTTACATTTATCCAATAAAGGCTCACTCCGTTAGTAGTGAAAACAAAACAAAGAGGCTAATTTGCACCTCGGACAAACCATATTGCAATGTAATATTAATTGCTCCCAACTCTGAATCAGTCCCAAAGATAAAGAGACAAATTACACATGAACTGCAGATTTCTCTACACTTTGGGACTGACCCAATATTTGCCAGAACGTGAAACAACAAGTGGAATCGTTCACCATGACAAAACCATGTTGTCTAAGGGGAGGCAATCTGAGCTGTGAAAACAGGGCTCTATTTACTATATTGTTGCAAGTGAGCGTACATTTCCAAATGCATGCTCGCTGCAACTCTCAGCGAGCATTGCACCTTTATTCGACCAACTTACCATTTCTTACCTGTTCGGCGAGGTCCCACGATGATCCGCGGGACTTTCGCTGGCAACGAGTGAAGCAGAAGTGCCCACACATGTGCAGTAGCTGCCTTTTGGGACTTAAAAACGTTTATGTCCCAAAAGACAAGCAACACTGCGCATGCGTGGGACTCCGAGGCAGAAGTAATTAAGTATATAAAACTATTTTTTTATATTTTTTTCCCTTTTTGTTGTACATTTTCATTTGTGTTTTGTATGACAGCGTTCTCCCGATATATACGACCCTTTTCCTCCCCCTAGTAACAGCTATTAGGGGGAGGAAAAGGGGGATATATGGGGGGACCACTGTAATACCTACCCTAACGCCACCTTCAGATGGCGTTATTTAAGCACCGACACTTTGTAATTGCAGCTGGCCTGCATTCATTAGAGCAGGCCGGCGATCGTGACTACAGAAGCTGATGATCGCCATGGTTTGTAAATTGTGCACACATTGTTTTCAGAGATAAAGACCGGTTTTCAGGTGTAAAATGGTCTTTATCTCCTGTAAACGATATAGTAAATGGACCCCAGAATTAGAGATGACAGGTGAACTTTCCTAGTTCATCTCTAATTTACGGGTGAAACATAAAGTTATGCAGTATATGAGGTCTATGTGCAAAAGCTCAAGTTTTTTCCCTGCCGATCGGCATACTCACCCATTCCTTTTTGGAAACGCCGCCGCTAGCGCAGTACCACAGCAAAGGTGAGTAACCTCTCCAGGGTTAGGGTCAGGCTGTGGGGAAGGGAGGGTTAGGGTCAGGCTGCGGGAGATGGAGGGTTAGGGTCAGGCTGCGGGAGATGGAGGGCTAGGGTCAGGCTGCGGGGAAGGGAAGGTTAGGGTCAGGGTAATGGAAGGGGAGGGTTAGTGTTAGAATTAGGGGAAGGGTTGGGGTGGTTTTAACACTTACCCTTCGGAGCACCGTGTCGATTGCTATGTCTCATCGAGGCATAAGAAATTGAAATCCCTGCCAGTACAAAACTGGCTGAGAGAAAATAGGGACCCACACCCATTTAACTCATACAGTAAGGTCTTGGGGAATCCGTTTTGTACGATCCTCATTCACATATTTCTGTAAATGTGTTCCACATGCTTAAGTTGACTTTATTTAATGCCCGGTCAACATAAATGACCACATAGTCTCTTTTTTTTTGTCTTTTTTATTTATTATACACAATATGTGACATTATATGACACAATACAGTATATATTATGTTGTAGTAGATTTTCTTTTAGGCCGTTGTTTTTATCATAGTGAAAGCAAAATGTTCCTTCAACAGTGTGCTGCTTGATTAGATGCTGGAGGCAATGCATTAGGAACTGATGGTAATTGATGATCATCCAATCAGTTCCTGATGCAGTATCTACGACATCAAAATTGTTCATCTCAATTGTAGTTTTATTCTCCCCCCTCTTTATATCTTTTTCTATTTGATTTATAGTGAAAACATAAAACAAACATGTAATGTGTTAACATTTCCAAGCAAGCAATAAACTTGACCAATTACTACAGACTGTTGCTAATATGCATTCCAATTAGTCTTTTTACAGCTCCACGAACATGATTGAGGTGAGCAGAACAGACCTATTGATCCATAAAAGGAAGGAATTGCAGTGTTTAGCATAATCCCAGAGACCACTGTGAGATCATTTATTAACTGCTCACAGTTGCCAGCTGAGATTAAGCCAATTCACAGCCATTTACTGTAGGTTAGCCCTGCAAGTGAGTTCTTGTCAGATGTGTTCCTCTCCTAAATTCCTCCTTTACTGGTGATGGTTCCATTCAACACACAGAAACACCTGGTGACTTAAATTACATTATTTTTAAGGGCTATATTTCTGATAATGTAAGCAAGTTATGAATTTCTTTTGGACATGGAACAATGGGCTAGATCCAGACTTAAGTAAGTGCTTGAAATTAGTTACTCCTGGGCTAAACTATGTTGATTGCAGGGGGAGTCAAGTTAATTGTATTCTTTGCATGCAGGGATATATCTTTGAATTGCTTACTACACACAGATACTGACCAGCTTTACTATCACACTGTTATTTAGACTTGGGATAGGAAACATCACCTCTCAACTCTAACACTGCAACAGATGAAATATGACTCTCCTACAATCAACATGGTTTCGCCCAGGAGTAACTAAGTTTAAGCACTTACTTAAGTCTGGATCCAGCCCAATATTTGTAATATATAATAGGGAAATGTATAATCATAACTGGTTGGCTCTAACTTATAGTGTTTAGATCATTTGCATATCAAATATTTTTTCAATAAAATGGTGGCCACCTGTTTGAATTGCATTGCTGACTTCTACATTTGGAAAACTTTAGAAAACAAGATTCCAGTCTTATTTGTGAAGGGAAAAGTGCAGATGTTTTTATTTAGGGAAAAAAAGGAGCACTGAAAAAGTGCGCCAGGTAGGTTATGATCTGTAATTTAATAGGTAGCAGCTGTGGGGTACCTACCTCTCCATACAAATGACTTTGACTTTGATGTTTTTATTTAGACTATTTGAATGCGTGGATGAATTTTGTCATTTTTATTTTTGTAGTTAGATTTTATGTGGAAACTCCAATTATGCAAAGCATCTCCTCATTGCCTTATGTGCTATGGGCCCTCGGTTGCTATGCTATTCTCATTACATTGTGAAAAGTCTTCAGCATTCTAAATAATCAATAGGAGTGTAAACATTTCTGATGATAGGTGGTAAGGGGACACCTGGCTATAAAATTACTGGTAGATGTTATGGAGCGGTTTAGGAATGTAGAGTTAAAAAAGTGCAAACCTACCTGTGGATAAACAAT
This sequence comes from Limnodynastes dumerilii, assembly GCA_011038615.1. Classification (NCBI taxonomy): domain Eukaryota; kingdom Metazoa; phylum Chordata; class Amphibia; order Anura; family Limnodynastidae; genus Limnodynastes; species Limnodynastes dumerilii. The sequence continues at coordinate 110,765 of WWET01001876.1, read as the reverse complement.
GTTGTCATGTCAGGAACACTTCAAAGCAAGATCATTCATATTACTTCAACTTCAGGAGCTGTGGACAATGATGACTATTCCCCTCTGATGAATCCGCCAGTGAGTGGAGAAACGCGTCAGTGCTTTCTATTACACATATCAGACTAATCACCTATATCACTGTTATCAATATGAAGTATATCCAGGGAGTCTTTGTATAGAGTCCCTTGAGGACTTTGGAGGATCTACCAATTAACAGGACCACTTTGGTGACAGGACTTCCTAAACATTACCATAGAGGACCGGGCTAACACCTAAACAGTGAATAGCCCGGAGACACCGGATTGCGAGGAGTGTTCTGCCGGACAGTAGCTGGCCATAGTGCCGCGTGTTTCCATCTATACAGAAATATAAACAATTGAGGTGGTCTAACAGTTCTCAGCTCTAATCACATCTTTGATTGTGGGACATGCTTCAATGTGCTTTATTACCAGAGAATCTAGTAATTGAATAGCGGCGATCCTCAGCCAAATGGCCCTCCAGATGTCACGCTAGGGTTACTATAGTAACTTTGTTCCGTCCATGCCCATTTGCAAGGAAATGGGCTGTGCTTTGCTATTTCAATAAAGATTATAAATGTAAAGAATAGATATTTTAAACTTATTTTATGTCCATGTAAACATAATGTTCTTTTATGTCTATGTAAACAGAAGGCTAACTTTTGAGTGCAGATCTTTTTATTTGTTCTGCATCCTATTCACATATGTCAGGGATGCACATAAAAAGAAAAACATAGGTTATCTTTACATAAGCAATGAAATTATAATTGAATTACATAAATAGCATCAGGTACAAAACTGTGGTTGCCTTGTTCCTTCAGCATTTTACAGCATCTTTCCAGCTGTGAAATTGGTGTAAGTGTTATGAAAGTCTGATATTCAATTAGAATTGAGTTTATCTTAATGACTAGGCTACAGTAAAGGAATTCACGAACGGTGACTGATTTTTTGTGTGTGTGAATTATGTTTTTAGAACTTGTTGTGTTTAACGATAAAATTGTTGAAGACCATACTTTAAATTCTTTCGAAAACTGTGATGAAAGTTTTATGGCTTGCTACAACAAGTTTGAAGCACACTTTATAAAAACAGGTATGTAATAAAACAGAAAACACTATGATTTAATTCTTCATGATTCAGACTGACGAAAACCCAATTAAAACATGCACAACTCACCCACCTGGGAAAGCTATGAATCAGTGGCAAATATAGTAATCGGTTATAACCTCTCTGTGCAAAAACAAACAATATAAATGCCAAACCAAACTATTTAAATGTTTTAATAGTGATTTAAATTTATAGTGCACATATTTAACAATGTAATAAATATTAATGATAAAAATAGATATTGACGGAACACAAAGTGATTCTTCAGGTTCGGGAGAATTAATATATAAGGATGAATATACTCCCAAAATATCTGTACAAACCCTCCCTTTCTGTGTACACAAATTGCTCTTCTCTAATTTTCAAAACCTTTATCGGCACTTTATCTGGCAAGGTAAAAGGCTGTGGTGCCGTCCTCAAACCCGCAACAGAACTAAGCTCAAGGGAAGTTTGCAATTACCCCATCTACGTTCTTACCACCAAGCCACTCAACTTAGTAGCATCATGGATTGGACCAGGGGCTCTTCCCTAAATCAGTGGAGTGAGCTAGAAAGTTGTAGCTCATCATCAGCCCCTCTAAACATCCTACCGTGGTTAAGAAAACTCCCCCGATCCTCCCATTCAACAATAGGCCCGACCCTAGATTGCTGGAGACATTAGCTCCTTGAACTCCCTACTTACCCTGTTAACCCATAACCCAGATTTCTCCCCGGGTCTTACCCAACGCTTACTTTCAGCATGGGTAAAGGCTGCTGTGCTCCGGAATGGCCAGCTAGTACAGGGGGGAACTCTACTCACCTTTAGTGATCTCCAGCAAAAATTCAGGCTTTAGGGTAGGGAACATTGGGCCTACCACCAGTTCAGACACTATTTTAGTTCCTCACCCCCACAATCGCTTACTTCACAAATCCTAAAACTATCATATTATCTCTCAATTTTACCATCTCTTTACGGATGCATCTTCCTCCACCCCCCCTTTGTAAAACCGAAGCTGGACAAGAGACCTCCACACTCCTCTGACAGATGATTATTGGGAGAGAATATTCCAAGCCACTCACGCTGGCTTGTGGAGCTTAATCATTACCCTCTCATGGTCCCTCACTGTCTTCATAATATTTCCACTTCCCTCCCCTCCCAATGCTGGCGCTGCGCAGCATGGTTAAGTGTTATATGATGTCCATATCTTGGAATTGAGGCAGATCATAGTTATTACTTATAAATGGTGAGTTTGGTACAGGAGAGACCACTTTACCATCTAATTTACCATTAATAATTTACTACCCTTTGGCTAGAAATACTCCTTAAAAATGCTGGGCTGGATCCAAACCTGTGCCCAACAGGTCACGCAAGGTGCGTAAGTGGCCTGTTTTCACTGGAGGGTGCATGCGCCCTCCAGATGTGATGCTAGGTGGGCAGGGGGAAGCATGCAAAATATACAATGTGGGAGGGAGCTCTCACACTTGTGTGGATCAGCGGACGTATGGACCACTGATGAACACAATCACATTAAGGTTTCCTTATGGCAACACGAGGGGGGATTAACAGGGGGTGTTCACTCCCCTCTCTCTCTAATACGGACAGACCCCTGCACGGTCGGAGAGCGTGCAGGGGTCTGGATCTGGCCCGCTATGAGGAGTATCTTTAATCTGGCACCAAATCATGTAGCGCAACCACTGCTCACACCAATACCAGAATTTCTTTATTCGCTTCAAGATTGCCAAGATGGAAGAAATGAAAAGTCAGCAACCCTGCACTTGCACCTGTTTTGCCGTTACTCTCAAACTAAGAAGTGTTCATTTGTATAATAAAGTCATACCTTGCAACATGCGACACATGAGAGCTGGGACAGGTGGTGTGGTTGTAAAAGGGGCATGGTGAAGTGAACATGATCCCATCCCGTGGTACTTTCATAGTGTTAGGTGTGCATAGTACTCATCATTGCTATATATAATCTATATAATATATATCATCTGGTAATACTTGTGAGTTATGACTCTGGTTAAATATTTAGTAAAAAAAAAAATTGATCTTATATTCTAATATATATTAATTAATAATCAGAAATAAGAAAAACATAGATTGGTCTCAGTTCATAGCAACTGACAGTAATACAGCATACTGTAAGTGTGACATTAGTCTAATAAAAATAAATAACACACTACATATTGGGTCAATTAAAGGTTTTGGGTTTTAACTGTAACTCATTGAATGTACCTGCGCCACTACTGTATCACACACACACACACACACACCCTCACACACACACACACACACCTTCACACACACACACACACACACACACATATAATTAGCTCTAAGTTCCTCCACACAAAAAAGAATATATAATCACAATCTTAGTGCCAGTAACACTGCATATTTCTACAGACTGTAAATAGAGAAGACAAGGTGCAAGGTGCAAATTCTGAGGATAATCCAGTTTTAGAGCAGCTGATGCGCAGATCTATTGCTCAAGCTGGGTGCATCCTATCCTGAGTTCTGACAGTTGTCACAGCTATGTGTTATTGTCAGTAGGATTTTTGTACATACACAGTATAAAAGTATTTACCTACATAAACAGTACTTGGATGGAACAAAAGCAATCCCATTGAATGTACAGTATAGCACTAGCCTGGAGAATCATCCTTTCTGCAGAATGAAAGTTCTATGGTTGCATTTTGTGTATGAGCAGTTATAAATATATATTGTATATATTGTTGTATTATATCCTGGTTGTAATATAAGTCACATAGGTATAAAATAAGTCACATAGGTATAATATAAGTCACACAGGTGTAATATAAGTCATATAGTTATAACCAACCCTATTTAGCTAGGAATGCTCGGGCCCACACAAGTTAGAATCTGCAAACTGTTGAAAGAACTCTCAAAACATGTGGTAAGGCACACCTTAACAATACCAAGCAGAACCCTGTG
>WWET01001876.1:87140-106662 GCA_011038615.1 Limnodynastes dumerilii | reverse complement strand
GGGGGGGGGGGGGGGGCGGTTGTGGTATGATCGGCCATTTTTCAAAAGGGCTGTTTATACCACTCCATTCAGAACACTTTTGCATATCGATTGCTTCTGCCACAAGGAGGAGAAGCAATCAATCTTCCAGGGAATAAAGACTACACCCCGAATGATAAGTATTTATTTACCCTTACTCTAACCCTTCCACTACCATGACCCTAAGCCTTCCCTTCCATTACCCTAACCCTCTCCTCCCTGCAACCTGACCCTAAGACTTCCTTTCCTGCAGCCTGACCCTAAGACTTTACATTCCCCTATCCCTAACCCTTCCTTAGGCCCGCAGCCTAACCCTAAAACTACCTGGAGAGTGTTACTTACCTCTCTGGTTGGTCGGTCAGTGAAGCGCGTGACGGGTCTGCATCAGCTTCCAAAAAAATGAACAAGTATTTAGAAAATGGCGGCCTTTCGAAATAGAGACAGCTGAATATTTAGCTTTCGACTGTCTCTAAAGAGGCATTTCCTGTCGGCAACTCCGTCCCGTGAGTATTGGTGGGGAGGGGGTTAATTTTAAACTCTGCAAAAACATTTAGGGCTGATCCAGAGTTGCACTTACACCTTTTTATTAGGTACTCCAATAGGTAAGCCTAAAAACTATCCCCAAACCCTTCCCCTAATTCTGACCCTAACCCTCCCCTTCCATTACCCTAACCCTAATCCTCCCTTCTCCCTAGCCTGACCCTAACCCTCTCTTCTCCATAGCCTATCCCTAAGACCCCCCCCCTCCTCACAGCCTGACCCTAACTTTCCCCTTCTATGGGTCTATCCCTAATCCTCCCTTCCTAAGGGCCTAACCCTAACCCCTCCCTAGCATTAAAAGTCCCCAGAGAGGTTATTCACCTCTCTGGAGCTGTCAGTGACGTTCTGCGGCAGGTGTGTCAGGTCCTGCGAAAATGACTGGGTGAGTATGCTAATCGGCATTCTTAAAATATAGAGACAGCCGAAAAGGAACTTTCAGCTGCCTCTATTTCTAAAGGCAGCCCATCGGAGTGGGGACTGCAACTGTTGAAAAACATAGGAGCTTGATACAACAAAACATCATACCCTTGCGGGGTGAGGATTTGCGTGACGTATTCATAAATGGCCTCCCTGTTTAAGTCAAAGATATATTCAGCACTTGACTCCTTCCTCAGTTCAGTTTAAATTTATCCCAGAATGGACTTTGTTTCTCCTTCCAACTTTGTTTCCTGGCTTCAAGTCAGACATGTTTAGTAAACACAAAAAAGCAAAACTCTTCTGCACTTATATTTCAAAATAACAAACAACATACAAACCCCATAATTCTTACCTGAGACTAGAGACTACTCTTCTCCCCTGCTAATGACTGCGGCAGAACAGTTAAACAGAACACTACAGCTGCAGCCATCACCTCTGGAGAATACTTTTTTATTTAATATGAAAATCACACTGAGGATCACTAGACAGGTGACTAAAAAAAAATAAAAATCTGACTTTAATTAAGTCATACTGAACATAAAATTATTTTGACAAAATAGACCCCCTTGGTGAGATGAGTAACGTTAGCACGTCAAAGACATAAAATAAAAGTTAGTGCTATTTCTGATGATATAATTGTAATGTAGAAGAGAGATGCCTGTTTTAAATACAACCTATTTTCTTTAGTTAAATGTCATGCAAACGATTGAGTTAACAACATGTAACTGATTTTAGAACTCTCTGACTTGGAAAATGGATTAAAGCTGAGGAATGTAGGGAGATACCACATTTTTGGCACTTTTCCCTTTGGGCAGATATCCGCATGTCAGATTAAGATCAAGCCAAATCAATGTGATCTTCCACTTGTTGGAAATCTGCAGCAAAGTATACATTCAGTATCTGCTATATACATAAAGAATGACTCTATTTACTTCCACAATGCTGCACTGGTCGTTAAACACATCTTGGACGTTTCCATCACATTCCATGCTTAAATGAGCTTGGGCGGAGTTATAAAGATAAGAAAAAAATTTGCTGTGAAGTAAAAATATTTAAGATATGCCGAAGGTTTAATAACTGTTTTGATTTGGTGCCAGAAATAAACGCAAAATTGAGAACTGTTGAATGGAAATATGCTGCAAGCAAAACAAATCAGTGAGATGTCATATTGACACTTACTCCAGAGAATGTGTATCTCTCATGTGTGTTACACAGTGTACCTTAATAGCATGTAAAACTTCTTCTCTTTTCTTTTACTTTACGTCATGAGCTCATATGAAATGTTTGATTACTTGGATGGTTTTACTTATCATTGGCATCAGTGAAAGATTACTGCAGCTCAGTGGTCAGTTTTTTGATTTGGTGCCAGAAATAAACGCAAAATTGAGAACTGTTGAATGGAAATATGCTGCAAGCAAAACAAATCAGTGAGATGTCATATTGACACTTACTCCAGAGAATGTGTATCTCTCGTGTGTTACACAGTGTACCTTCATAGCATGTAAAACTTCTTCTCTTTTCTTTTACTTTATGTCATGAGCTCAAATGAAATGTCTGATTACTTGGATGGTTTTATTTATCATTGGCATCAGTGAAAGATTACTGCAGCTCAGCGGTCATTTCTTGGCCATCTGAAATATCTGTAAAACTAATAGTTGTCAATGGGATTTCCTGGTTTCCTAATAAAGCTTCATGCATCTTGCCTTGACGGCACAATTTGTCATTGAGTTCCATACGCATGGAGCTATATCTGACTGAGATCAGCAATTTGTCGTTAAACAAGGTGGGACTTTCTTAGAGGTGTCACCAGGGGGGGATGCAGGTGATGCAGATCACACCAGGCGTCCGTCTCCAGAATGGTAATGGGGCCTCCACTGCATGGCTACACTGCTTAAAGTAATTAAGAGCCATGATACAGTGCATGGTGGGCTCATTGCATTATTAACAGCAATGGGCCAGCCAGGCACTGTGTCAGTGTCGGAATGCACAGCTCCCTCCCAAGCCAAGTTAAGTCATTTGAAGCAAGTAGGAGACATACTGTACAAGGGGTGTGCAGTGATGGCTGGGACATACAAGGGGGTGCAATGATGGCTACACATACAAGGGGCTGCAATAATGGCTGGAGACATACAAGGGGACTAATAGGATGACTGGGACATACAAGGGGTGCAAAGATGGCTGGAGATGTATAAGGTGCAGTGATGGCTGAGACATACAAGGGGGCTGGACTAATGACTGAAGACATATAAGGAGTGGGGGGGTATAGTAAGAAGTCCATGTGGGTGACACCATGAGTTACCACACCAGGTGACATCAGCCCTAGTAACATCTTGGACCTTCCCCTCATATTAGCCCAAGGATCCTCCCTCTAGGAGCTCCAGCAGTTATCATGTAGTGTGCCTATCTATGAGTGACCTTTTTTATTTATATGGGGAAGCACACCAGTTTAGGCCAGCATGGGTGCAGACCTAGATAATTGTTTGTGGCCTTGTGACCGTACTGCAGCTAGGTTGGCCTGTTCCAGCATGTGTAGAGATCAGATGACCTACCAATCCACGCATCCCTCCCCCATTTTACATCCTGCCAGCACCCTTGTGGGTCAATGTTGCATCCTCTGAAGTTCACAGAGGAATCATTTACTAACCACACTGCTTACCCAACTCTTTGGTGTCCATTTTCTCTGCTGACACTAGCAATGCTATGTGTTTTTAAGCTTTAACTGGTTACTGGTTACTGTTGATGTATTGTAATCCAAGTTCCCTGAAACCTTTTAACCTTGGCTTTACTCCTGGGGATAAAAAGAAAATTCAGTTATAAACATTCATCATCTTTCAAGGGAGAATTAATTTCTAAAGCTAATTGTACAGTTGGCTTGATAGACCACTGAATTTTGAACCCTGGCAAATTTGATAACCCACTATCTATATCCTTATGGGTATTTAGTTTTGCTTTACCCCTTACTCTTAGTTGGTCAAAAGTCATCTAAGACATAACATTAACAGTAAGGGCCAGATTTACTAAACTATGGGTTTGGAAAAGTGGAGATGTTGCCTATAGCAACTAATCAGATGCTAGCTCTCACTTTGCTATTACATACTAAAGAATGTGATCTAAAATCTGATTGGTTGCTATGGGCAACATCTCCACTTTTCCAAACCCGCAGCTTAGTAAATCTGGCCCTAAGTTTGGAAAGTTCTATTTGACCATTTTTCTATTAGAATGCAACTAATCCGTTTTGTAGCATGGGTTTTCTTGAGTCTGGACTACCAATTATTATGGTCATTCTTTCATAAGAAATCGAGGTGTTCCTGTAGCAATCATTCTCACAAATTACTCATTCAGCAAATAATAAATCTCTGTGCTAGAGTCCACTTCTCACTGTTACCTGCATCCTACGTCACCTTGTTAGTTGTCTGCATTATAATACAGTCTTACAATCAATAGTTATAAAGTATTTTTGGGTTCCATTTATTTATCGAGCATACATAAGCCCAGAAATATTATACAGATGCGCTGAAGAGAACTGCAATAATAAAGCTGACTTTCAAATATAATAGAAAAGGTGCACCATGTACATTGGCCAGAAGATGGCAGTATTTTTGCTCTTAGTTTCTGATTATTTAAAGCACAGCGAATGCTTTATTATAATAAACAAAGTATATCATCTGTTGATATAAAAAACTAAGCCCTAGCGATAATTTAAGTGTTTTCTTTTAATTAATGATTTAATGATTTAATTAATTGCTTGAGACTTACTATATTTGTGGTCAAATACCTGTAATTATTTTACAGTAACAAAAAAAAGATAAAATGGACATAAAACCTTCTGACTTTGACAATTATGGAACCGAAGCAGCTTTGAGTGAAAAACGGTTCAGTGATTTGAAGACTGATATACATGTATACATACATAAATGCATAGGGGAAGATGACTGCTCTGTATTTCAAGTTGCACAAATTCACAGTTGTTTAAATGTTCTTTAAGCATTCTCTTGTTTAGTATAATAATGCAGATGATTCCAATGTTCACATACATATGTCAGACGAAGGCTCGACAAGTCCCAGGAAACTAGAAATTTGCACCGGACACGCAAAATCACATGGAGAAATATCAGCGGACAGGGGAATAGGGGAAAAGTGAACACAGCAATCTATCTATAGGGTGACTGCAGAGGTCACCCCACAGCAACGTATCCGCTATTTTCTTTTTGTCTCCATTACTGAAGTCATATTCTCTTGGGTAACTGACAGTCTTTTGGTTATGGTTGACTTCTATGAAAATGGCTATCTTTACAAGCCTCGATGCAGGGAAATAGGTCACAATTTCATACCGCAAAAAATTCTTGAACTGAATCAGCATCAGGGAGATTGCCAAGCACTTCAGGGAGTCAGGGAGATTACCCACTCTTCAGTTTGCAACTATAATTGAAACAAATGATACTATTGTTTCAAGCAATTAATAATGCTTAATTACACAAATTCTTTTTAGCCACCCCAAATCTTATTCTTTTACATCTGCTACCAAGGTTACATTTCACTATTTGAGTTTTGTCAATTAGAGCCTCTAAGGTTAAAACAGTGTACCAAAAAAATTATTATATATTGATTTCCATACTGAAGAATCATATCAATAAAATCACTTTGCAAACAATTGGGGAACTATAACCCCTTCTTTACAATACTGAATTATTTTTGTGGATATCAATATCGGTCCCCACTGACGCTCTCATCGGAGCTCTAAATGGTACCGGTCCATTATTATTATTATTGTTTAACAATGTAATTAAAAAGGAACAATAAGGTCACTAAGTTGGTTCAGTAAGATAATTTTGGTCTTGGACACACAAATTTGAACTATGTGGGCTAATAAAGTTACATACTTTGGGCATGATCCAGAGTTTAGCTGTGCAAACGCACTGCGCATGTGCGCAGCAGATGTTACTCATCGTAACTATGATTGTACGTAATTCCATACGATAGGGAGTGACATCCCTACGCAAGCAGAATATACTCGTTGTGGGCGGAGGGAGGCATTTAAATTGCACAGTTTGGGCTGGGTTAGGCACTTGCATGCGACAAGGCGATACATATGACCAGAGATACGTAAGGTAGGGTTCTGAACACGTACATCAGCTAAGTTACGTATGTGAGAGGGGAGTGCATTATACTTAGTGGTGTGTAACTTAGGTACTCTTGCGTGCGCAAAACGATCTTACATATGGATCAGGCCCTTACTCTTTATCTCTAATATGAGATGACAATGTGATTAGGGAAATGTCATTTCTCCCTTGTAAGATAGTTAACTCTCATTGTGACCGATGGCTTGCCAACAATGCCTTTTAAATAGCATCTGCCACGTGTTGTTTCACAAAGCATGACTAGGGCAAAGACCTCCCACTGCTTGGCTACAGTTTCTGTAGCAACAGTTATCCAGCACACGCTTTATAACTACAACAATGTGACCCCCACTGACTTTGCAGGTGGGAGTATTAAGGCTTTGCACAAGAGAAAATACATTGTAGCCTATGCCTGCTTTGACTATTAAGATAATGATGCCTTAAATACAGGATGAGTTATACAAGTCTTATAAGTAGTGTGACTATATTAATCAATATGTGACTAATTAAATCAATAATTCACACCAGTTAAGATTTGCAGTGCTACAATAATCTTTACACAGAGATGTATTTGTCAGCACTGTGTCTATTAGTTGTTGAGCAGTGTTTATCAGCATCCTCATTAAGGTCAGTTAAAATGTTGTTCTTTGTCCATGTAATGCACTGACAACTGGCCAACACACTTTTTCAATTACAGTGAGTACAGAACGTAACATCGTGATCCACCCCCCGCCAGCATCCTTTGTGCAAGTCAGATTTTGGAAGTTAGTCATCAAGGGCGTGCTCTGCTTGCAACTCTACTCTGGGTCAGCAAACACAGAGGGGAACAAATAAAGAAGATAATTTGTTACAACTTTCCATAGAAGAAAATAAACAAGGATGACATTTGTGCAACAGGATGAGATTAAACAAGTGGAAGACGTGGTTATTGTCTTCTATTTTTATGTATCTATATATTTATTTCACATCCATCTATCTCACATCTATCAACAGTTTTTTATATAGCGCAATCAGATTACATAGCGCTTTACAATTTTAACAATCATTATACAATAATACTTGTGTAAATGTGTACTGGTTGGGTAAGAGGACCCTGCCCACAAGCTTATACTCTATAGGGCATTGGGGAATGATACATAAGGTCAAGTGTTATCCATCACACAATGGGCCAGCTTGAAAGGCAAAAGTGCTGAATCTTCTATGATCCGGTTACACAGCAGTGTTAGTAGCAGAACTGAGGGTAATTTTTATTATGGAAAGAAAGTTTTTAAAGTTTGTGTTAATCATGTAACAAAGGAAAACCAGACAGCAAAGTAGTTGCAAATACAGTTTAAAACTATTAAGCAGAAAGTTGCACAAGTCTGTAAGCTTGTATGAAGAGATGAGTTTTAAGGAAGAGCTTGAAAGTTTGGAGATTAGAGGTTAGTCTTAAGGAGCAAGGAAGCTTATTCCAGAGAGTGGGTGCAGCCCAGGAGAAGTCTTATAACCGGGAATAATCTATCTATCTATCTATCTATCTATCTATCTATCTATCTATCTATCTATCTATCTATTTCTAGATACCTGCTAGGATGCCTGAAGAAATCACAGTACAGGATAAGGTAAGTATATAAAATCCTATACTAACGCCATCATTTTGTTTGTCATCTATCCATCCCTATTAAGGGACAGGGGATCATGGCCAGAGACTCTGTTGCCTTAATCCTAAATTTAATTTATTTGCATCCTACAGTTAAGAAAACAATTGTATTTATAATTTCAGGAGGAGACAGCAGCTTCTTAAAAGGGCCAATAATTTGAATTTCAGAATTTCAATGTTTGCACCCTCACCCTATAACAAAACAGATAAATACAAATTTACACCAAAAATTGCTCACAGTCATCAGTAAACTAAAGTGAATATTTTTACTTACTTTCCATAACAAATGGCCATTTGATAATGGATCAGGTGATGTTATTGCTCTAAGCCCCTCTCCAAAAGCAATCTTATACTAAAATAAAGAAGTGTTTAGCATTTTTTATTTTATTGTACTTTTCTAATCTAATAATTTTCTAATCTAATCATTTTAAATATAGTAACCAATAAGAAATAAAATGGGTAAAATGTTGTAAACAAAGAAATTTAGGCCCAGATTGGAAAAACCATCTACAGCAATCTGTAGAAATCAGTCAACGATAGTTACCCAAAACAAAGTTGAACTTAAAGATCCCAATGTATAAATCCAAAGCCTCGTTCCTGGGCGAAACGCGCGTTGGGTGTGCAGACAGCAGACAGCTGTGATCATGTTCTCCGTGTGCAACAGTGGATCGCGGTCCTGCTAGCTTCCTTTCTCTTTTTCTTTTCAGCATTCCAGGAGACAGCACTTCCTTGAGGCAGGGTAGGGTAAGGATACTGCACGGAAGTGTGAAGCGTAGACGTGAGGCTGCTAACTCCCACCTTTTAGGGTCTCCTTGCATTATAGATAGAGTGCGGTGTTCCCCTGGACTTATATGCTTGATGTAATATTTTTTCCTGTTATTTATCAACTTTTATTGTTCTATATTTTCACCCAGATGTTTCTGATACTATTTTTTGATTAGCTATTAAAGATTGTTTTAATCTGCTAACTTGATTCTGTCTCTCTTTCATATATGAGTGTGCGCTCCTTTTAGTCTCTACTTGGGGACACAGTTATTTCTGTAACCCTCCTATTTTTGTTACATTACTACATTTATTGAGACCGGAGTAACACCTTTTCCCTAACTATCACCTATAATTATATATACAAGCTGGTGAGGCTTACTGTAAATCTAATGGGGATGTTGTTGGTCCGAGTGGCCATATTTAGAAAATGATACAGCCCCTGCTGAATGGCAGCTGTACCATTGTTTGAAAACCTCAGTTAAATAGAACATTACTATTGGGAATAGGTATATATGGTATTTCCCCATTCCCAATAGTGAGAGGTGGCGATGGTTAAGCTGCAGCGAGTACAAGGTTAGGGTTAGGCTGCCGTTTACATTTTTGGAAAGTGTCTACTGTAATGAAGCATTCTTCAAGGGGATGTTTCGTGACATTGGAAAAAACCTTCTAAGCGGAAAACCATACCCATGTAATGAACGTTGGGAATGGTAATAATTACACTACATATTTAATACAGCAACAGGCAGCAGTGATCTGAAAGACAGTTGAACTTTTTAAAAAGGGATAGATTTTGGCTGTCTCTATTTTGAAAATGTTACTGATTAGAAACTTTCACTAATGAATGAATAAGTATGCTGATTTAAGTTTTTTGCCATACTTACCCACTCATTAATTCAGAAACTGCCGCCGCAGACCATCTGCACCGAAGTGAGTATTTCAGAAAAGTCTATGAGGAGTATTAGGGTTAGGTTGTGGGGAGTGGAGTCTTCAGGTTAGGTTGCGGGGAGGGGAGTCTTAGGGTTAGGATTCAGGGAGGTGAAGGGAGTCTTAAGTGTATGCTGTAGTGAAGAAGTCTTTGGGTCAGGCTGTGGAAGGAAGAGAGTCTTAGGGTCAGGCTGCAGAGAGGAGAGAGTTTGGGTAATGGAAGGGGAAGGTTAGAGTAAGAATTAGGATAAGTGTTGGGGTTACAATAATACCCACCATGGGCTGGATCCAGACTTAAGAAGGAGCTTGAAATTAAGAGAGAAAAGTTACTCATGGGCTAAACCATGATGATTTTAGTCAAGGTAATTGTGTACTTTGCATGCATATATCTTTGAATTGCTTACTGCACACAGATACTGACCAGTTTTACTCTAATACTGTTTGCAAAAGATGACGTATGAAATATGACTCCCCCTACAATCAACCTGGTTTAACCCAGGAGTAACTTTCCTCTCTTAATTTTAAGCTCCTTCTTAAGTCTGGATCCATCCCCATCTTCCTTCTTGGGAGGATCAATTGCTTCACCTCGGTGAGGCAGAAGCAATCGATATCACAGCCAGTTTGCATCAGGGTGGAGACCAACACCCACTATAACATTAGCATACCTCTCCACCAGTGCTCACACCTGCCCCTCCGTTTGAAATGCTTCGGAACTACAAAAGGTACAGAAGTCTGACATGTAGGGTATGAAATCTTGTATTTTTTTCCATTATGTAGTCATGTCATTTTGTATAAGAACACCCACATCGTGTATAGTGTTTTGTCACTCAGTGATTTGTTTAAGTGTTTGTTTGGCTTAAAATAAGAGACACTCCTATTGACATATTTAAGAAATAATCCCCTCTAAATCTTATTTGACTCATAGTTTCCATTTTGTTTAGAAATATGAATTATTTTTGTGCTTCTGAAGAAATCGCCCGTTTTAGAAATCTGTTGTAATAAATAAGTAGTTGCTGTAGAGTTTTATAATGTCATCACAGCTGTTTTTATGTGCAATGGGCACAGTGTATGATATTCATGATAGATAGATTGAACCTCACTCACTGTATGAGTTCAAAATCGGTTTGTAACAGGCTCCGATCTACAGTGCAAGAGACATATGTGTTCCAGTAGAAAACTCATGGCTGAGATTCCAATTCTATGTCCATCCCGAAGTGCCAAATTACAAAAGAAATAAATATTATGACCGGAATGTAAAGACAAATGCCTCTGCCGTAGCAGAGTCTAAAACTCTGCTATGGCATTTTGTAAATATGTAAACACTTAAGTTTAATGCAATAGGGCCAGTTTTGAAGTGAAAACTGGCCCTATTACATGAAAATGATCTTTGTAAATAGACCCCTATTTAATTCTGTCTGTAAATTAAAATGCAAAAGTTTGTAACACACATTTGCCAATATATGATAAGCCACTAGCCACTATCAAGGCCTTTCTGCTCATGGTGGTCCTAACTCTTCCAGTGAGAGTCCCAATATTGGATCATTTATCATATGTTTTTAAACTGAGAGCTAATTCCTCTTAGGAGACCCCCCTTAAAATGAAATATTACCAAACAATGGAGTCACACACCAATTGTTATATTATAATGGTGACTTAAAAAATAGGTATCAAAATGATTTATTATTAATTCAAGGTTTACATCAGATCGTCTTAAAATGTTGGAATGTAAAAAAAGCAAAAAGCAAAAAACACTTTTACCAAGAAATAGAATAAAAAAACAAACAAACTTATTATAGTCAAAAGATTATCACTGGCAGAGCTTATTTAAAAAAATGTCATTTAAATACTTATCTCCTTGAGTTATTCATTCAAGCTCAGCAATAATTGGTCATCATGGTAGCATAACTTACTATGCAGTAGCATACCCTCCAACATTTTATAATAGAAAATCGGTACACCTAGGGGCGTGGCTTGTCCGGTTAAGGGGCGGGGCTTTAATCTCCTTTCATTTGCATGTATGATAAGGTGTAAAATCTCATTTACACCTTATCATATGAGCTAAACACTCACAGGAGAGGGTAGCAATCTGTGCCCGCAGCTCTGCTATAGTGATCAGATGCAGATGGGCTGGAAAAGGAGTATAGGGGGGAGGGAGCAGCTGGGCCACAATCTGGTACAGGTGCCCTCTTAGACGGTACAGACCATTAAAAACCGGTACTGTACCTGCTAAATAGGTACAGTTGGAGGGTATGCAGTAGATCCAGATCTAAGTTGTTTTTATGTTCAATGGCTCAGCGTGTTTACGCTATCGTAAGTACTATGCACTCCCCTCGCTCGTAGTACTTTACTCGATTTACGTCTGCCAAACCCTACCTTAAATTTTCCAAGCGTAAGTACGGACGTACATAACGGCCTAACCCGGCCCATACTATACAATTTAAATACCTCCCTCCGCCTACAAAGTGTATTTCCAGGTGTTGTATGGAAGACACGCCCTTTTGTTCGTATTTAAGCTGAAGTTACGTATGATCAGAGTTACGTGGCATAACATCTGCTGTGCGCCTGCGCAGTACATACAAATAGCCAATTTTACGTCAGTGGCTAGCGTGCGCAGTTCAGGATCTGGCCCTTTGAGCTTAAATTCTCATGCTTTCTGCAGTCTCTGCTATGAATCCATGCTGACCTCACTGTGTAGTCACAATGGGGTAGATCCAGAACTAGGTACCCTAGCCGCTGACGTAAAAATACTGTTTCGTATGTACTGCGCATGGCAGATTTTCTGCCACATAACTCAAAACTTTGCATTCATGTACCAGCCTCGTATCAACAGTGTAATTACGAACAAGGGGCGTGCCTACCATACAACACCCGTAATTACGCTTCGGTGGCGGTGTGAGGAATTTAAATCATACAGTATGGGATAAGAGGATCAACATCCGTTTGTTCCCACGGAGTGATCAGCTGTGAAAATTATATAGACCAGGAGGTGCCTGTAGTGTCATAATTTTGGACCATATAATAAATAAATTAGTGGTACATATATTTGCCACCACCAAATAAGGGAAAAAGCATCACAAGGTGAAGGTATCTTTTCTCTGGGTCCCATGGCTGCAAACAACTTCCATCATATACAATTTTTGAGCCAAGAATGCAGATGTAATAATAACATATGTGTACAGAAATATTATACATCACAAGTCAGCGTTATCTTGGATACTATCAAGCAACCCTTACTATCAAAATTTTGGTTAGATATTTTAGTCTATGATATGATATGCAAACAACTCAAGGGGCAAAGGCAGGAAAAGTATAAAAAATAGTGATCCGTGTCCAGTATTAAATAGCAGCACAATATTATGAAAGTGCAGATTGAACATGGATAGCAAAAAGGCATAATATAAAACTATATCAGATCGGCAAAAAAGTTATTCACAGGAGGATCTTCTATAATAAGGCACTAAAAAATACACTTGTACAGTAAAAAAAAGTGAAACACGCATGTCAAATACATTTAAAGTACATGGCAGTATTAAAAAAAAGTAATAAAATAAAAAAAAATATATAAAATATATAAATAGGTATAAAGTACAAGATGCTGTATAAAAAAATAAAAAAAGGGCAAGCTCATAATTAACAGATTGAAAATCCAATTAATTTTAAAAGTTAACCCATTAGGATCCACATTATAAACCTTACAGAAATGTTCAGATGTTTATATTTCTGACATGTACCTGTATTCTTACCTTGACGATATGTTTAGTTTTATACACGTTTAATTTTACAAGGTCATTCAAGTAAATATATGATTGCAGTTGCAGAGAAATTCATATAATCTATGATTGTAAAATCATTTGTATAATTACAATTAGGGTAGGCTTTAACATTTTTACTTAAATATCTGGATACAATGTATTGATCATTGACACGTTTGTTTTTTGCCCCATGGATCATTAATATTTTTGGATGTTTTGGCTTGTAAGCTTCTAGGTGCCAAAATGCTTTTCAAACTCTTGGCTTTTCTATAAACCATCATAGGTTTATTTCAAAATTGGTGAAAACTGGATCTGTTTTCTGAATGTCCCAGTGTTTCTCAAGGGAAGATTTTATAAAGTTTTTGGTATTGTCATATTGCGTTATGAACTGTTTTATTCTTATATCTAATTAAAGATTGTCTGTTAATAGTGTTAGTTTTATTACATGGCTTCCTTTATTTGGTTCTAGGGTACCTCCTTTCTTTGAACCTATCTACATTCATCTCTAAATTGTTTAGTACAGATATCACCCTTAGTGCAGTTCCTTTTAATAAAGCAAAATTGTGAAAAAGGAAAATTATATTTCCAGTTCTTTTGATGCCAACTAAAATAATGTAGATAGCTGTTTTTATCTACATATTTAATACAATTCTAGTAAGAATATTAATTTCCTTATTATAAAATATATGATTTAAGTACTCAATATGAGTCTGTGAATTTTTGGGGATAAATTTGAGATTTTATTCACTTTAAGCAAGCCAATCAATTTTTTTAATTTATGATCTGGTCTTTTCTAAATAATCAATATTTCATTAAAATTGTATTTATAAAAATTTCATTAAAACAATGATTCTCATAAATATGTTTCCACTCCATAGCTCCCCATATGGACTGGAGTGAAACTGGGAGCAAAAAACGTCCCCATGGCCGTGCCGCAAATTTAGAGATAAAAATTGTCTAAAAACTTGAATTCATTCTGTAATAAAAGTACCGGTAACTTAATTAAATCATAAATAAATATTTTATGGCACTCTGTTAAATTAGTATCCTCTTCTATAAACTCAAAACAGACCAAGTCCCTTCTTTGTGGTAAATAGACGATGTGCCATTGGGCATATGTTCAAATATGGTTCAGGTACGTATTACAGAAGTTGTATTTCTTTATATCTAAGTATTTTGCATTATACATATTTAGCACCACTTTTATTTTGAGACATTAAACATTATCAAACCTTCTGTAACATTAACTGGAAAATCATTGAACATAATGACATAAAAGTTATTTTAATATGTTGCAAAAAGAGTACTATTAGTCAACAGATAATGTATTTCCATTGTGCATGAAATTAGTCAAAAATGATTATTGATTAAAACTTGATGTTTTGAATCGATTAGGAATGTTGTAATATTGGGATGAATTATTACCCACAACACTTTATACAAACATAGGAGAGTGCACCTTAAGGTGGTCTTTTTTGAGCCTTACTTTTAGATTCAACAATAATATTTGTTAGTTCTAATATTACTACCTGGTTGCACACTTCATTGTAAGGTTACCACATGCATTTCTTATGACCAGTGCGATTGTATTCTCAACCTATGTTACACTGGTTGCAGTGTATAGTAAGTATGAATTATGGTGCTTGTTTATATTCAAGAAAATAGGAAAATATATGACCATATACATGTGATTTATTGCCTTTTGACTAAATGACATACTGTGTCAGCTTCTGTTTTTTAAGGTTGAAGATATCAGCAATGGATACATAGGCCTCACAGAGCGTTGTGGGCAGATAGCATTTTTGTAGAAGCTCAAAAAACAAATACAGAGATTGTTGAATGCAATCTAGTTGTATGCCTTATGACTAAAAGGGCAATAAAGGACATTGTGACACTGGTTTGGGGTATATGTATACAATTTACATGTCAAGATATCTTCCACTCTTTCATTCTGTTTATGATCGGCGACTATTTTCACCATCTCAGTTATACCAAGTCTAAGAATGTGAAATCTAATCTAAAAGTGCCAATCTAACTGTATAAAGGAAAAGAAAAAATATATTTTCAAATAATACTTTCGAACTCATGTATTTTCTCTTAATAAATCAATAAAATGTTGCTAATTCTGTGCAATTCCATCTATTTTCCAAGCTCAGTGAAAATGTTTTCTTCCTTAATTCAATAATTACAAGTATTACGTGAAATAATAGCTCCCTCTCCTGACAGCTTGAAAGCAGTTACTTAAAAAAATTACTTGTGAAGTAATAGCCAAGAATGCATTATTTAGGCATAAGAAAGCCAAGTACTATCTATGTCATGGTCTGTGTACCAAAATACACTGTTGGAATGCTGACAAAAGATATAAAAAAATAACCTAATTTTGGATAGAACATTAGTAATACCCCCATTCACACTGAGCCAAAAACCCGGGATTTTGGAGGGGCAAGCCCTAATGACCCGGGTCGGGGCTAAGTGTGAACGGTCACACCTGCCGCAACCCGGGTCGAGTGACCCAGGAATCAGACACGGGATATAAGCCGCCAGTGTGAACAGTGAAACCCGAGTTTTTCAACCCGGGTCTCACTGAAATGGAGCTGATTCAGCTTTGTTGCTTTTGAAAAACAATTTTTTTTATTAAAAATACATGTTTTCAATATAGAAAACCAATAAATTAATAAAAAAAAAAGACCATGAAATAATAGAAAATAGGACTTACCTGTCCGTGCGACGCGGCTGACTGCAGGTCCGGCTTCAACACACTACGCATGCGCAGTGTTTTTCATGCCAGGACCTAAAAATTTTATAAGTGCCGAAATGGAGGTCCTGCGCATGCATCACATGAATTGAAGTCCTACGAGGACCTGGAGGATCATCGCAGGACCTTGCAGGAGATGTGAGTAGTTGAATAGGGTATACTATTGTATACCCTATTCTATTGTATACCCTATTCTATTGTATAGAATAGGGTATAGGGTATACAATAGTAAAGCAGTATAGAGCCCAAAGAGTCCCGGGTCTGGCCTGTTCAGTGTGAACGGGCCTGACCTGGTAATTTCCCGGGTTTAAGCTGCAGTGTGAACAGGGTCCCCCCTGCTGGGCTGCTGTGTGCCCCAGCAATAAACCGGGTAGAAAATTCTGGGTTTTTGCCGGGGCGGCAGTGTGAACACGGCATTAGGTGTTCTGTAACATTTCCTTTCTATCCCAATCACAACCAAGAGCACAAAAAATATATAGTATTGAAAAACTAAAATAAAATGAAGGTGTGTTATCCGTGGGAATAACACATCCGTTATTGTGTTATCCGTGGGAAGATTTTCTTACAACTTACGGAGTGACCAAATTGGAGCAACTGATCGATTACAGCTGCGTTTGGGAGAACGTGGAAGCGTCGGTGTAAATATATATTTTTGTACTATATAAAAAAGCGTTATTATAAATAAAAAATAATAATTACGGTAATAATGTTAATATTTATTTTATGGCAATATTTATGGCAATATATAAATCTTTCTAGCATTCAGAAACACAGAACTGAAGAAAAATAAAAGTAATTGTACCCATAAAATATAATAGGAAAGTCAAGAGCACAGATCACAAATGCACCTGATTAACGAAGTGCGAAGTAGTATGATCACTTTAAAATGAAGAGAAATGTATTTACTATTCATGCATCGCCATAGAAAACTGCTGTTTCCATTGTGATGCACGGCTGTGGGCCAGCGTTTTGCTATATTTACTAAGTCACATAGCGGAGTTTATTATTCCAAGAGTAATATTAACGCCATCTCAGGATAAGTATTCTAGCGATATATTTAGCTGTTATTAGGGGCAGGAAAAGCGGGGTATATATGGGGAGACTACATATGATTGTCAAAATTAATTTTTAAAAGTTAACTAATAAACTATTTAAAAAAAAATAAGCAAAAAGAGACAAAAATTAAAAATAGAGAAAGAAAGAGTTTAACTTACCTGATCAGGCGAGGTGTTTGACTTAAGATGACATAGGGCCTGATCCAGACCTACACTGGTGTGCGTAGCGTATTATCGCCGAACGTACCACCGATGCACGGCAATAGGCACTCCCCTTGCTCGTACCTAGTTTAGCATCCATACGCTCGGCAAACCCTACCCTAACTTTTGGGTTCGTTCCCGTAGCCGTCCGTATGTTCTTTGCGTATAAACGACGCTTAGCACGCCCATACTGTACGATTTAAATGGCTCCCTATTCCTTAACTCCAGCGTCCATACGAACTTCATAATATAAACACGCCCCTTCGTCGGTAAAAACGCAAAGTATACGGACGCCCGAATCGCCGCTACGAAAATCAGTGTTTTACTACCGGAAGTTGTCACCTGGTGCATGCGGGGTGCATTTTTTGTGCCGATTTTACGCTTACGATCAGCGTTAGCTCGCAAGCGTGTGTTGTTCTGGATCAGGCCCATAGTCCCGACATGAATACACTGCACATGTGCAGTGTTTCTCATGCTGGGACTTGACATTTTTAAAGTCCCAAATAGCGGCACTGTGCATGTGCAGGACTTAATTCGCACTTCACCTGAATGAAAGGTCCTGCGATGACCTCGCAGATCATTGCGGGACCTTGCCGGAGGAGTATTAGTAATTTCTGTAAATGAAGATGCGAGGCACGTTGTGAAGATAACGCAGCCTGGTCCAGCTACGTTCAGGTAACTAAACAGAGCCCTTCGCCTGGGCGGAAAGACTAGGATCAGAAACGGTCTGCCCTTTTGTCTCTGTGCGTGCACACATTCCACGCTCTCAATATCCGGATCCAGGTTTTAGTGAATCTGACAGCGGGGCAGGTGCGAGCGCTAGGTGGAGGCAGAAGGGGTGTAAATTGTACAGTAGAGCCTGCCCCATGCATGCTGCCCTATGCAGACTGCCAATCCAAATTTTGACGGATCGGATAGCCTATAGTGGGGGTCAGGAATCAGAACTTTGTGCGAGCGAGTGGTGAGACCTCCCATGAAAAGCTGGATCCAGTGCGATCTCCTGCGATCAGAGCCCTGAACACAGTACCAACAGAAGTCTGGATACAGTCCATAGCGGCTAATTTATTATTACTCTATTAACACTTAAATAACTGTGATTAGAGGTTCAGCTATTATTTAAACTAGAATATTAACTTCACATATTTCTCAATGAGAATGAAAAGGAGAGGCTATCCAATAAGCTCAGAAAGATGAGGCCTTTAAGTAGTGTTCTCTCTGCAGATTTGGATTATCTAATTCCCCCCTCTCCCCCTCCCATTCCTTCTACATCAGGTATATTGTATAGCATTATAGTTTCCTGGCAACAAGTCATTGCTTAATCTGTGTTCAGTGAATTTCATGCCCAAGGTTTTAATAACCGCTCTCACTCCCTTTCATTTGCTGAAAGCTTTTCTCCGCCTCTTTTCCCTTTGCCCTATCACAAATAGGATTATGACAGTTCTATGGCATACATGAAGGTCAGAGGCTAGGTTTACTAAGCTGAGGAAAAGGACAAGTGGAGATGTTGCCTATAGCAACCAGATTATCAAGTATGCTAATATGAGAGCTAAAATCTGGTTGCTATGGTTAACATTTTCCGCAACTTAGTAAATCTAGAGCCAGGTATTAAAAAACTGAGTAAAGGTTTAATTAGTTTAGTTATGGTTTGCTCAAAGGTTTAGTTAAAGATTTTCGTTGGGGTGTGTTGGTAGACCCAAATAGGGATTTAGTTATACTGTTGAAAAAAGAGCTTGTGCGTTGGCAAATGAGACTTATACCATGGTTGCCGACATTTGGCAGCTTCCCTCCGGGAGATCCCGGAGAGAAACTAGCAACGCATGCAGGGGGCGTGGCTTAATGACGCAGGTTATGCAAATCTCGTCATTAGGCTCTGCCCCCTGGCTCATACAGACCCGTTTTTACTTGAAATAGGGTCCGGGACGGGGCTTGATGCCGCAAATTGCGTCATCAAGTCCCTTCCGGTGCCTAGTAACACTAGTATACGTGAAACCACGGGCCTCAAGTCACTTGCGGCTCTTCCGGGATACCGGGAGTACTGCCCGAATTTCGGGAGTCTCCCGGACATTCCGGGAGAGTCGGCAACCCTGACTTATACAAACCACCCATATAATTTCCCTGTCTTCACTTTTAGCATCAAGACAGTGTTCTTTGATAAATATGGCAGGCAAAGAATAATTTTAACATTGTGGTGAATACAAAGGCTTCTGCAATACCCTAATTATTGGTAATAAATGTGCAAATACGGGGCTCTATTTATGTTTCTCTGTGAAAGCATCTGCACCAGACTGGCTCATCTTCACTGCGAGCCTGGCAGCTTCACTCACAGAATTTACAAATAC
>WWET01001876.1:65320-75917 GCA_011038615.1 Limnodynastes dumerilii | reverse complement strand
TATCATGAAAAAAAAATATATATATATTTTTTTTTTACAAGCTCTTATTTCTCTTTCCTAAGCAATTATTGAGAAAATATTTACTAATTAATAATAATTAAGTAAATTGGGGTTAATCTATATTTTGAGAGAAACCGTAAAAATGAAAACCTCAGCAAACCATGCAAAACTGCCGAATTTTAACTGTATAATAAAAGCTTTCGATTTGAGAGTTTATTTTTAGCTCAACTCTAAATAATAGTTTAAAATTCACTAGATCAGCCCCATTATGTCCAATACTTTACTAAACAATAAACAACCAACCAACCAACCGAACAAACAAAAAACATCAAAACCTTGGTCCGGATTCACGGTTACATAGTTTTTGTCTGACGTAAGTTGCTTTAAGAATTGAGCTACTACGCATGCATAGTAGCTTATTTACGCTATCTACGTACCATTTCTGTGCGTAGATTGCATAAGCGCAGTCTTTAGACCACGCATGCGCAGTAGCTCAATTCTTAAAGCAACGTACTTAACACAAAAACGACGTAACTGTGAATCCAGACCCTTGTCACTATGAATATTTTTATTGACTTTTACTAAGCCAATTACTAAGCCCATATCATCCTAAGTGCATGCTTGTTAATGTTTAGTTTTTAATATTTATATATATATTCTTTATTTCCTTCTGTCTTTAAAAAGTGTAATGTATCTGATATAATGATATAATGCACTAGTAATGATACTTTACTTTACTTTACTTTACTAGGCTTATACTGTGGTTATGTGACTATTAACGAAAGTACACTACTTCTTAAAATAACACCTTATGGCCAGCAATTGGAGTTGACAAGCTGCTAAAAGTGCTGTGAAAATGGACAAGGTATTTTGTTATAGTCTTCTACCATAGTCTGCTTTAGAGCCATTTATATTGTCTATACCAAACGTTTCTAAATGTCCATAATGCATAGCACTTATTACATTTTTTTGCAGTCTAATTCTTTTCTCTTAATATTTGTTAGTTTTTTAGCCACCATCTTTTGAAAGTATTTCGATTTTAATACAACATGACTTGAAGCAACATGAAGTAACATAAAAATATGAATTTGAAAAAACATAGTTTGTCTTATAAAATAATAGATTAAGAAATTGCTAACAGAAGCACTGAGACATGACAGTAATTAGAATAATTTTACACCACAAACACTTTGATATACAGTAGCATACAATTCCCCTTTTAACTGATCTTCTTGTAATCCAGTACAGTATTTCTCAAAAATGCAAAAAGATATGTCATCATTAAAATCTACAGTATCATCTAAAGTTAAATATCACATGGTAAGATGTAATTATTAAATTTGCACCTGCTTTCCATCAATTAACATTTTGTAACCATAAGAGATTTGAGTGAGCATTACCAAAGGCCTTTTGTATTGCTTTAAGTTACAATTCTAGGTAAAACACTTTATAAAATATAAACAGTTATAAGAGCTATGGA
The DNA here is from genome assembly GCA_011038615.1 of Limnodynastes dumerilii. NCBI lineage: Eukaryota > Metazoa > Chordata > Amphibia > Anura > Limnodynastidae > Limnodynastes > Limnodynastes dumerilii. The sequence goes on along the minus strand of WWET01001876.1, from coordinate 74,437 downwards.
TTGACTAAATGTTCAGTTTCTGGTGATTTTGATGACTAGATTTAAAAATGAAATGAAATTTGCAAATATACAACACACCAGAGGGTTTGTCTTGAACTAAAGCTAGCAAAAGTGCTAAACAAAAGCCCCTGCAGCATTATTGATGTACCTGGATATGTGTTTAATATATAAATGTTAACATGATTAAAATTATTTATTATAAGAATAATAAGGTTTAACTTTATAAAACTGTAATGAGTAAATAAGTGTAAATACAAATGAATAGCTTTAAAGTAATCATTACTCTTTAACACATTATTTCAGATTAAACTACAAGAATTGATTCCTACCTGGTTTTGTTCAACTGTTTCTTCTGGATGGTATTGTTATCAGTCTTCACATGCACTCTACTGGGCTTGACTTGTGCCAGCTGTTGAAGAAGTGAACAAACTAAAGATAAAGATTGGATGCAGGTTATTAACAACACTCACATAGGCCCGCCCCTTTACTGTCAAAGGCTGCAATTCTTTATCATTGATGGCATATTGATTGCATCGCCCTGGCATCCCTCGGTAATTAACCATTCATCTTTTGTTTTCATTATAGCCTCTTGTAGAGTTGTCACATTTTGTTTGACCTTTTAAAATATTTACGCTTGGCTAACCCCTAAATATTGACTACATTGTAATCTTCATGTATATTTCACATACAGACCGCAAACTAGAATTTAGATATTTATTCATGAATTATTTTTTATTTGATTAACCAATTTTTCAGGTTTGGAACAATGTATACATTTACATTGGTTATTAGTATTAATTCCTGTTGACAGAACTGTATATGGTATATAAAATCAGTTACGTGTTTATTTCAGTGTGATAAGAAAAACTTTGCACAAGTGGAATTCAATAGATAGGATAAATTGTAATTCGATAATAATGAGTCAGATCCAGGTGTCTGTATTATGGTCACGCTGGTGTTTAATGTATGCGCTTACAACTGTTCCACTCAAACAGAACACTTTACAACCAAACCAGGCTTAAGAGAAATGACACTTCCTGTAACAGAGGAACTGGGTTGAAATTGCAAGTGGGCTTACCCTCTTTGTACAATGTACTGTATAGGCATTCCACCACTCATTCAGACTTCAGTAATCCTGGGAGATTCTGCTCACTTCATCTAGTCCAATTTATGTATAATTGTATAATGAGAAATTGCATCATAGGATGGTGGTTTGGTGTCTGTTTGATAAAATGTTATCTAATTGTAGGTTTTGTGTTAATCACTATATTTGACACAGTTCACAAATAATCTGTAGCAGTAGTAACAAAGGACCTGATTGACACTTAAGAAGGTTTCCGATTTTAGGTGCGTATATTTAAGAACGGATGAAATGCGCATGCGTAGTAACTTTTTTATACGCTATTTGTGTTGGAGTTAAGTTCTCAAATTCCGCTCTTCGGGTTTTAGGTGCTTATTTTAAAGAACGGATCAATGCGCATGCGTAGTAATATTTCTACACTTTTAACGTTGGACTTAAGTGCGTAAATTCCTTACTTATGCACTGCGCATCTAAAGTCTCAAGGTTCGCATTAACATCCGCAGAAATGGGCGTTCTATGAATAAGTAAATAGGACGATACGCAGAAATGGGCGTTCTATGAATAAGTAGATAGGACGATACGCAGAAATGGGCGGAGGGAGGAATTTAAATTATGCAACGGCGCGATTATGCACTTATGTTCCTAAATAGACGCCCTACGCATTGAAATGTGAAAATACAGTTAAGGGAGCCCTATGGCACTCGTAAGTCACATAAGAACCTGAAAACCGAGGGAGTTTTATTGCTATTAGTTGCGTATATTTGGGAGCCTATCGCATTCTTAAGTGTGAATCAGGTCCAAAGAAACTTACCATTGTGGTGCCTTACATCAATGTATCTGTAAACAGCATGCTGAGGTGGAATGGACTAGTGACTATGTAATAAAAAAAAAGTGTCATTTTATGTGAGAGGATGGGAGAGACACAATAATTAACCATTTATTTATCAGTAACAATTCTAGAATGGCAGGCAAAAATCTTCACTCAGGAAAAGGAAAACCAATCATATTCTAGCTCTCACTTTTCTATTACATATTAGAGAATGCCAACTAGAATCTGATTGGTTACTCTGGGCCATTACATTATTAGTGTGAAAACATGGGGATAAATAACAGGAAGAAAACAATAAATATAAAAAATACAATGAAAACTTAAAATACACATAAATGATAAAGACTTCCATGCGAGCCTCCCCTTGTTTCCATTGATTTCGGAGCCATCCTCTGTTAAAATGGGGATAGCTGAGATGTCTGGATACAGCAGAGGGCGCTTAGCACACCCTATCACTGTACTTTTTATATACTTCCCCTTTCCCACTTGCATACGGGGGTGCTGCGTCCCGTCTCTCCATCAGAAAGACTTCCAGTACAAAAGTCCAGAGGATTTAAGTAGAGACCAAAAAGATCTCTTAAGAATGGTAGACTATACAGCTCTTTCCACCAACCCATTCAACTGGGTATAATATGGCTTTCCAGTCATACGAGTGATGTTGCATGCTTTAATATTCATGATTTGTACAGGAATTTTGTGCTTGCCAATAACTGTAACATTTACAAGGTTCTTACTTTTAAGAACCTCTTAAAACATGAACTTAGTGTTTCTTCTCTTTGCAATCCAACATGTCCACCGTAATAACAGAAAATAAATGATCCAAACTTTCATTTAGCAACTTGAGGGTGTGCAAGAGATAACTAGTTTGTCATTTTGTAACGTTATAGGTCTTCCCTAGATGTACAATTCATACCTTCCAGGCCTGTACGAGATTTATATTTCCTTAGCATAAAACATCTGCAAGGAGTTAGAGAATCTCTGACACCATAACTGGATACCTTAAGACAAAGATGGGGCACAGATTGTGTGTAACCTCCTTAGAAGGTGTCACCCAGCTATGGAGTTCAGCTTGGGACCAGTATAATCTTAACTCCGCCTTCAGGGTTCTTCCAACATGTGAGAGTACTTGGATCTCCATGTTGGAAATCCATTTTGTTCCATAGACTCGCCTTGTGGAACTAAGGCATATGAGAGTGCATTTGCCAAAATTGCAATAGAACCAGCTGTTTAGTTGAATCCTGATCTGACCTTGCTGTAACTCTGTGATAACTTGAGCCTTGATTTCGAACTGAAATATACGCACATAAACCATAGTCAACTGATTTACATAAACGGACGTGTGACTTACAACTGATGCACGCATCGGCACGGGATGAGACCCAAATGCGTGGCTAGAGGAACTTAATGCAAATGAGCTGCACACGGGCTACTAATTTACAGTATGGGCATGCCAACAGAGTTAGGACTGATTCACAATTAGGAGTGATTGGCTTAAAAGAACATACGCACGGGAAAAGTTAAGGTAGTCATCGACCACTCATAAGTTGCTGAAGTCTGTTGTGCTATATGAAAGACAATGCGCCCACACACACACTACACACAGCCATCAGCTGCTGCATAATTTTAATCAATGCATATGTGCGTTTAATTAACACACATAAGGCTCACCTACTTATAACTATGTTTTTTTCCTATTTTGTACTATACTTCCAACAGTGTCAAGGTAGCCTTTTGTTTAACTTATTTGTGTTTGTTTTCAATATCGGAATAATCTAAAAAAAAATTGTTTCATTGTTTAAATTGTAAAAAATGTTTAATTTTTTTTACCTTAAGACAAAGATGGGGCACAGATTGTGTGTAACCTCCTTAGAAGGTGTCACCCATCTATGGAGTTCAGCTTGGGACCAGTATAATCTTATCTCTGTGATAACTTGCGCCCGATTCACACTTAAGTAAGTGTGGAATCTACGGGCCGTATTCAGATCTAATAACAGCAGGACACTTACGCACGACTTAGTTCCGTCCGAGCCCATTTCCGAGGAAATGGGCTGTGCTTCCCTTCCGCCCGCTAAAGCGGGCGGGGCAGGGGAAGTAAAGTGTACAGTGTGAGAGGGGGCTCCCACACTGTACCGGATCAGTGGTCGGGGCTCCCACGCTGCAGCGGATCAGGGGTCGTACGGACCGCTGATCCGCCCGCCCCAGTTAACGCAGGCTTATGGCAGAGTAAGCTGCCATAAAGCCCGCACGACAGAGGGGAGTGACAGGGGGTGTGCACTGCCCTCTGTCTCGCGTAATTTCAGACCCCCGCACGCACAGAAAGCACGCGGGGGTCTGAATCCGGTCCTACGTGCGTATGTTTATGATCATTTACACTGCTCATGCCCAGAACTGAAATATACGCACATAAACCATAGCTAACTGATTTACATAAACGGACATGTGACTTACAACTGCTGCACGCATCGGCACGAGATGAGACCCAAATGCGTGGCTAAAGGAACAAGACACTTAATGCAAATGAGCTGCACACGGCTACTAATTTACAGTATGGGCATTCCAACAGAGTTAGGACTGATTCATAATTAGGAGTGATTGGCTTAAAAGAACATACGCACGGGAAAAGTTAAGGTAGTCATCGACCACTCGTAAGTTGCTGAAGTCTGTTGTGCTATATGAAAGACAATGCGCCCACACACACACTACACACAGCCATCAGCTGCTGCATAATTTTAATCAATGCATATGTGCGTTTTATTAACACACATAAGGCTCACCTACTTATAACTATGTTTTTTTCCTATTTTGTACAATACTTTCAACAGTGTCAAGGTAGCCTTTTGTTTAACTTATTTGTGTTTGTTTTTAATATCGGAATAATCTAAAAAAAATTGTTTAAATTGTAAAAAATTTAATTTTTTTTTTTTTTCAAACAAGACTCTTATCTCAACCTTGTATTAATGTATTGTATGTTTGACTTATTTAAACCATTATGATTTATGTTACATTGATAATAATAAAAAAATAATTGATACATTTTAACCATAGTTGAGTCAACAATCATTGTTTGAAACAATCATGGCCATCAAAACCTTTATCCAGGATTATATATTTTGCATGTATCTTTTATTTTTTGTGTGCTGATGGCACAGTAAGAGGTGTCTTCTATTGTCACTTTTTCAAACAATGAATTGGAGAAATACAAAGGCATGATAGTTAAACAATTTAGTAAAGTAAAACAGCAATGTCTGTGTTGCTAAACGTTTGGCTGAATCTCTACAAAAAATAAGTCCCCAAATACACACACGGTTCAAGGGACATATCCTAGGTACTTTCCTATTTCTACGTACAGTATACTTACACAGGGAAAACACACACAAGTTTGTTGGTGTGGTTAGCCAACCTTGAATCGCACTTGCGTATAATTGTGTTGCGTATTTTTAGGCAAGTACGCAATTTCAATCCTAAGTGTGAATCAGGGCCTTGTAGAGGTAGTCCTGAAATGGTCTAGCACTTTCCTGAGTTATGAGTTGGCAGTCTTGAACGGTGTGACAATGACCAACCTATGACACTTTAAACACCCTGCGATAACATTTGCCTGGGCTGAGTTTCAGATTGATTGTACACTCTATAAAACACTCACCATGCTCTTGCAGGGTATGTCCCCAGACCAGTATGCCATGAATAGGTTAACTGAGGTTGTTTGATCCCCATACTCCTGATGGTTGTATTTGTATCCTGGCTCTTAGACATGACATTACATTTGGCCCCAGTGTATAATATTTCCTAATGTTTGGTTGCGTCGTGAAGATTTCTCCTTCTTCAGTTAATCAACGCTTTCACGGTATAAGGTTGTGACAGGTTTGTTTCCTGGCTCAGTCTCCAAATGATTAGCTTGGTGTGGATGACTGAATTCTGCGTCTCATGTGGCAATCTGCAGGCTGGCAGGTGTTTTGCAAAATGTGCCAGATATATTACATTATTGCAGACTGGACACTTGCCTCAGTCAGGAGAGTTTTTGCATGGCCGGACTGAGCATTGTGGGCCTCACGGTCTTATTTTAAATTCTGCTTACAATTTGCAATTTACAGACGGTTCAAGCAGTGTGCAGATATTAATTGTTGCTTCAAGTCTCAAACTTTTCACCTGGAAAGGTGTGTGTGCACAGTGTACCAGAACCAGCATGAGGACATTAGGTGGAGAGTTATTCCTGAGATAACAATGGGCCGGAGTCCAGAACTACGTCCGTCTTCCATAGATGGACGTAGTTCAATAAACAGTAGCTACTGCGTATGTGTAGTAGCTATAGTACGTAATCTGCGTATCGTTTCGATATGTAGATTGCGTATATGCGGTCTAAAAGACCGCCCAATATGTTTAATTGCAGGGAGACACATTTCCTATGATGCAAAAAGTATTAGAGTGGAGATGTTGGGTATATTTCCTAGTCCTGGTCTAAATAACAGTTTAAAAGAAAGTCTGTGCCAGCATCTGTGTGCAATAAGCATAAGATACTGGCATGCTTGACCCCATCTGAAATTCACCATGGTTTAGCTTAGGTGCAACTTTTCACCTGATTTCTTCTTATTTGCAAACTCTGGGCCCAATATGGTCTTATTTTGTGTGTCATGTGCAATTCTGTACTTAAGTCATTTGTGATTATATTGTAATTATGTGACATAATTCTGGGTGGTGTAATCCTGCTTTTTGGTCTAGTGAATTGCATTTCTGTCCTTAATATTTTTATAGGGAATTATATTTCATCAAATTTCTTAAGTAGCATGGGGCAGATCCTGATGTGCGTATGACACCTGACATCCGCTAGCTGCTTGCGGAAGTCGGGTGTTTTTCTGGCACTGCGCATGCCTGATGTTATGCAACTGATCTCCCAGTGTAAGTTCTGTAAACAAGGCATCTGTCCGATGGGGCATCACACCAGATCCGCGTGCCTGATCCCTGCAAGGGCGGACGGAGATATACAGATGATGGAGAGTGGGCAGCGGATTGTTTGCACTTTTGCACGGATCTGCTTTCGGACGGACCACAAGACCATGTAGATGGGTATCGTGTAAGGTGCAAAGATGTCAGATGACGCTAATAGAATAATAGAATAGTAACAATTTAACTCTTCTAGTATTGCACTTTTAAATCATCCCGTTCTGCTAAAAAAGGGTTGTTGACAATGGTCCAGATACACAGCTAAGAAGAAAATAACTACACGCAGATTCGCAAAAGTACGCACCTAAGTGGCAAGGCAACTCCTATGAGAATCCTATCATGCTTACAGATTTAAGTAGACTTCCGCATCCATAGGGCTACCTTAAATCTCTGCACATACATCAGTGCTTAAGTAATTTAAGTATGTGTGATCTTAGCAAACCGCACCCTTAATGCCCCATTTAAATACCTCCCCACCTACTCTTCTTAACTACCTTCTTATGCAGAACTGGCACACCCGTTCTTACTTATCTCACTAACAACAGAGTTGAAATTGTGCTTAATGGATTCCAGTGGATAACATCTGGATCTCATGTGTTCTGGGCATGTGCAGTTTATCTGTTCCTAAAAATACGCACGGAGATTCAGCTTCTACTTAAGTGTAAATCTGGTCCAATGTCACTTCTGCCAAACATCCATATCAAATACATACATCGGGCCTGAACAAGACTTGCGCTCGTTTGCGGTTTTACGGCGGTCGTAAGTGTAAAAACGGCCATTTGTACTTACTGCGTATGCGTGTGGCAGATGTTAAGCTCATGTTACGGTCTGAAAATCTTAGCGTATGTTCCTTAATTGTAACCGCTTCGGTGTAACGCTCAAGGGTGCGTGCCTGCCATACAAAATCCGTAAATACGCACCGAGGGCGGGGTGAGGCATTTAAACCGTACAGTATGGGCGTGCTAAGCGTCGTTACCACGCAATGACCATACAGACGCCCGCGGCTACGAACAGAAAAGTTAGGGTAGGGTTTGCCGAGTGTGTGGAAGCAAAACTAAGTATGAGCAAGGGGAGTGCCTATTGCCGTGCATCGGAGGTACGCTTGGAGTTAATACGCTACGCACACCAGCGTAGGTCTGGATCAGGCCCATCTACACTAAGCAATATTGCAGTATTTATCAAATATACTATGAAATGTTTTGATGTGAATATATAATTCATGAATCCTTAATGTATCCTTAATGTATGCACTTAACACTTACCTTACTAATGTGCTTAAAATTGTCTTAGTCATTTTAAAAGCTACTAGATATTCTTTAGTTTCTGTCTGAACATATGACCAACACAAGTTCAAATGTCTCATGCACAGGTGCAAATGACTAATCATGAGTAAATGCCAAAGAAACATAAAGATACCCATGTAAAGAGGATGGCGCGCATAGCAGAGCGACCTTGAAATGCCACTCATTCATTAAAACAGACCCAAAACTTATATTTTTCCCTGGGAAACTGAACATAATCCTGTATGAATAGTGTTAAATTAACACGTGTGTGTAACAGTACAAGGTACTGGAACCAACTGGTGGATCAAACTTAAACTATCTTCATGGGTCCACAATGCTTTTTGTGCTTCTATAAAGTAGTAAACCCTTTTGGCCAGATCCTGAGCTACGTATGCTAGCGTTTTTACACTAGCCACTAACGTAAAATCACCTATTTGTATTTGCTGCACACGGCAGTTGTTACGCCACGCAACGCTGAACGTATGTACCATCAGCGTAACTACGAACAAAGGGGTAGTGGCATCCATATAATTATGCTTTGTAAGCGGAAAGAGGCATTTAAATGATTCAGTGTGGGCCGGGTTAGGCCGTTACGTATGTGAATCCATTAGGTACATCAGTGCTTACACTAGGAAAAGTTAAAGGTAGGGTTTGGGAAGCATAAAACGGCCAATGTACATACGAGGGGAGTGCATAGAAATTACGCTACGCGATGAAACGTAACAAGCGCTTAGGTCTGGAGCTACCCCTTTATCTGGCATGTAGGAAAAAATCCTTCACCGGCGTATTTTTAACGCATTTTTTTTTAAATTTACCGGCGTTATTTTTTTTGCAATTCAATTCTTTTCTAGCGTTAAAAATACGCCGGTTTTTGAACGATAAAAATCCGCACCTATGAGAGGTGCGGATTTTTAACGCTGCCCTATGTTGTGCCCCAACAGGGCATGCTGATGCTTGTAGAACTACAAGCATCAGCATGCCCATGGATG
>WWET01001876.1:53070-64592 GCA_011038615.1 Limnodynastes dumerilii | reverse complement strand
ACAGAGAGATGTTTTTTTTCTCTGGTTATTTTTTTACCGCTGCCTGCTGTTTTAGCGCAGCGGTAAAAAAATAATTGAATAGGCGAATTTTTATCGGTCAATTGCCGGCGATTGAATTGGGCCCTATGTCTACCCATATTGGCAGCATGACGGCTTAGGTCCTGATTCACACTTAAGAAAGCATTACGTTTTTATGCAAGTAGTAGCAAGGAGACTCCCTCGGCATACCTCGGTTTTCAGGTTCTTAAGCAACTTATGAATGCCATAGGGCTATCTTATTTTTAGGACCTTAGTTGTGTGCATAGGGTGGCTAATTAAGAACGTAACTGCGTAACTGCGCCCATATTTGTCATTTAAATGCCTCCCTCCAGCCAGACTTCTAATCTTCATACTTAATTTTTCCCGGCACAACCCTTCTTAAGTCTGAATCAGGTTCTAGGTTCGTAGTGGTGATTCACAGCAGCCCCATTCCTAAGTCCAACGTAGATTGCATATATAAGGTACTACACATGCGCAGTATATCCCTTACTAAATATATGCACCTAAAACCTGCAGATTCTTAAGTGTGAACCTGATTCACCATTAAGAATCTGTGTGGTTTTAGGTGCGTATATTTAGGAAGGGATATTCTGCGCATGCGTAGTAACTATTAGACACAATCTACTTTGGACTTAGGAATGTAAGTGCCGTGATTCAACACAACGAACCTAATGTCGCTAGGTTCGTAGTAATTTACGCAAGAAGGGGTGTGCCACGAATAATTAACTCGGTAGATAAAAAGATTGGATTGAGGGAGGCATTTCAATGAGCAAAAGAAGGCGCGGTTATGCAGTAATGTTTGTAATTAAACGCCCTACGCACACAAATGAGAACCTACAGTTAAGGGAGCCCTATGTCACTCGTAAGTCTCTTAAGAACCTGAAAGCCGGGGGGTTGCCTTGCTACAGAACCGAGCTCCTAAGTGAGTAGCACTTGTGCCTCATAGCGCTGAGGGCATAATTACAAATTGTATGTTCTCCCTGTGTGCTTTGGTTTCCTTCTGCACACCTAAAACATGCTGGTAGGTTACTTGACTGCCATAACGTGTGTGTGTGTTATGAAACTTAGAATGTACTTTATTGAAAGGGGGGTATACCACTTTAAAAGCGCTGTAATACCTTAGCAGCAGCCCTCATCATCAAGGGGTCCTAATCCTTAGAATGAGAATAAATATAAAAGAATGATGATGAGGGACAGCGCTGGTGTAAAAATGTAACCAAATATAAAACTAATTAGACAATAGCTAGTAATATGAAAGTGCAAATATAAAAATAAAACCACTAAAATTCAACTAAAATTCAAGCAGCGGCACACAAGAGAAAAAACCAAGTTCCATATAGTCCTGCATCAACCAATAAATACTCCGTGTGAAATCAAGGCACTCCAAGATCAGATAATTGCAAGGGAAAAAGGGGAAATAAAAACAACCGTTAATATAAGCAGCATGAGATACCATATGTTAAAATCAAATGTATCAATATTTTATGAAAGTGAGGAACCCACTGGTGTGTAGCTAGGTACAAGGCACACTGGTGGAATGAATTATAAGACACCGGGGGTCCGATTAGAGATACCCCAATGAAAAACAAGAACCTAAAATAAGACTAAACGTGATTTAAAACATATAAACTTTACTGGGTAAAACTCAAAACAAACAATTACTTAAAAACATACAGGTAGGACAGATAAAGAAGCCCAGGGCTAGCGGAAGAAACTTTACATACCCTAATTAACGCAGAGGCACCAGTAACAGTCAGACTTTGTCACCCGTAGAGACGTCTCCACCACGGGCAGCGAGGGCAGGCTGGATTTGTGAAGCGGGAATGGATAACAACAATCGTCCAATGGGAACTCTGCTTCACTGTGGCGGAAGTCCTAAGGCAGAACACCTGGCGGTCTGTTTGATCACTTGACGCGTTTTGGATATCTCTCCTTTCTCAGAAGACTTTTGAGAAAGGAGAGACATCCGAAACGCATCAAGTTATCACATATCTGCAGATATTTGTAACTAATTCTCCGACTTTTATTTTAAAGATAAAAGATCATGATTAGTAACTGAGTAATGGCTAGAGTGCCAGGCCATGTTTTGTTTTTTGTGCAAATTTCCCGATTTGAAGCAACCTCCATTTTGGATGTGTGTCTGGGATTGCAGCTGAGAGGGGGTGCGGTCTCAGAGTGGCAGTTTTGGAGACCTGGGAATCTCCATGTGAGGTGAGCTCTTGGTTTAGAAAGATATTGGATATGTGACCCAAAGTTGGGGCTCTAAAGTTTAGAGTTAAGATTAGAGTTAGGACCATCCAGCAGAGAAGCCTTGGAAGTGGCGGATGGCTTATCACGTATCTGCAGATATTTGGAACTAATTCTCTGACTTTTATTTTAAAGATAGGAGATCATGATGAGTAATGGCTAGAGTGCCAGACCATGTTGTGTTTTTTGTGCAAATTTCCCTTGCTTTAAGCACCTGCAATATATATTACTTGACCCAAAGTTGGGACTCTGACAGTATTAGAGTTAGGACCACTAAAACAGAGAAGCCTCATAAGTGGCTAATGTCACTAATGAACGTGGAGAAAGAAAAGCGCTAAAGTTGCATATTTCTGAAAAATCTGATGCACCAAATGCTTAATCTAAATAAAAGGGAGTTAGCTCCAAAACTGTCACTTCAGGGCAATAAAACTTACACAATGAAGCTGTGTACACACTATACAATTATCAAGCACTGATCTGCCAGAGAATTGATCAGAGTCTACAGCCAGACGACCATCATCAGACGTCTGTGCAACACAGGAGATTCAATTCCTGACAGACCAACATTTCCTACAAAATGGAGAATCATACACAAGGGCTTTGGAAAACCCTTACTGTATGATCTGCATTCCTGTGCCCGCCCACCATTAGTTGTGTTACAAATGGAACTCATGGAAATGCACATGCACAGTACAAACTGACAGCATACATAAGTTACTTGTCTTTATTAATGCTAGATCTGGCCCATAGTTATCAACTACAATGATATTCACTTGTTGGATTTGAATAAGATCATGAAGTGATGTTGTGTGAAAGCAGCTATAAAAAAAAAACACATGCACATTATAAGGGTAATGTGATGCTTCAGAAAAAGACCAAAAATACAACCTAAGTATTTTTTACTCATCCCAGACAGCATTTCTCAAGGCCTGTCACAACTCGCAGTACTCATCTGGTCCACCGCTGTTACCTCACAGGATTCCACAGCCATCTGGCGAATACATCTCCATTAGCAAGGCAAGGCCTACTTCTTTCCCAGACCATGGTCCATTGTACTTACTCACCTCAAGATGCTCCATTCCAGCATGATCCATAGACAGGGCATTTTGGATCATGGCAAGGGTCCAATCCACAATCAGTTATCCTGATCATGTGCTTCCCAAACCAATGGTCACTGAAGGCGCACTATTTAAACTCTCAGCACTGAACCATCAGTGCCAGAGCAACAGGTCTATCATCTGGTGCCCGGTTACTGTGTCTCTGCTACAGTCGGTTCTATCACAGAATCACCTTGCAGCCTCTGCTACGACCTGCGATCTCCATTGCTTCAAAGCTGCATTTAACCCTTGCTGTTACCAAGGCTCATCTCAAGCTTCCATGCTGCAACCTGCAATTACCATTGCTTCAAGTTATGTTCAACTCTCGCTGTTACTTCAGCTTATCTCAGCTCTTAGCTTTAACTTATCATTTCTACAAGTGGCATTCAACTGTCACTGTTATTATTGCTCTTCTCCAGTCACAATTTGCTCTCACCAATTGTTATAAGTTGTGTTAACCCTTGCAGCATTGCTGCTCATTCTCTAGGATCACTGGCAGCCTCCGCTGCTCTACTATGCAAACTAAGTTGTATCTAAAGACATTCCTGGACTTTGCCCCTTTGATACTACACCTTCCAGTCTTGTATTTTATATGAGTAGAAGTCCATTACAGACGCCCTGTTTGCTCTGGACAAATGAATATGGTAGGCAGGGGCGTTTTAAGAAGTGAGGTGGCAGGATTTGTACATGGCCCCCCCTTACCTGAGACAGGACTGTCCAGATTTAACTGTGCTGTTAGCCCTGCCCCTTTTTTGGCCAGCGAATAGGAACAGTCCCACCGCAGGGGAAGGGGGACTCATTCGGCATCTATTTCTTCCCTCCAGGAGATCTTAGAGTGAAGAAATAGATGCCGAATGGCCCCCCTTCCCCTGCCAACCCTGGGTGCAGGATGAATGCCACAGGGTTCCCTGTTCTGAGGGGCCCATGTGCACTGCACACCCTGCACCCATTATAGACACACCTAAGCTGGTAGTGAATACGAACAAAGGGGCTGAAGCATTTCAAATGCTTGCTGAACGCACCTCCAACAACAGGAAGTTATCCAGGGTCAAATTATGGACAGCCTATGGGAATTGAGAACAAGACAAGACTTTTGCTCCACCACCCACCACAACACTTATTATGCCTTCAAACACCCTCTAAATAAGATGGAAACCATAAAACTTGTGGTGGGTTCCGTAATCAGTCCATTTTGCATTTCAGACTGAAAACTTCCCTATGGATAGAATTAAAGTGGCATTTATTATTTAGTTATCGTCTGGACAGGCGCTGGCATGGGTCTCCCCCTTGTAGAAGAAATCTGACCCAATACTCTCTAACCTGACTTCTTTTCTTGAAACTTTTCACCAAGCGTCAAGCGCTGACATCCTCCGTCTTTATCAAGTGAATTCTAAAGTGGGACTATATGTGGTTCAATTCCAAACTCTCTCTTCCGAGCTATCCTGGAATGGAAAAGCCCTGAAAGCCGCATTCTGGCAAGGTTTATCTGACAAAATCGAGGCTAGCCACCAAAAACATACCTGACTCCATAGATGATCTGATATATTTATGCAACCAGGTAGATCTTTGCTTTAGCAAAGAAGATCTTCTGAATATCCCAAGAGTCGCCCCGCTTCTAAAAATCATCCTCTTGCCCTTTCGTAGGATCTGTATCCTTCTTGGACCTTACAAAAGTCTCCTGAAGACTGCCCAATGTGTCAACCCACGGCAAGCCAAATTGACTCTCTTCTTCTCTCGATTTAAGTTCCAAATCAACTTTCGACTTGATCAAAAAATAAGAAGGTGGACTTATCTCGCTACTTACAGAAATATGAGCTTATGCTGCCATAAGCCAGCCTTAAATAAAGCGCGTGGATCAGTGGTCCGTACAACCGCTGATCCACACGAGTGTGGGATAGCCACACTGTACAGTTAGCATGCTTCCCCCCTTGCACTTTAGCCGACAGAGGGGAAGCACAGCCCATCTAATATCGTAACACTAGTGTAACATCTGGAGGGCGCATGCTACTGTTACTACAGCTCATCTCAGCTCTAAGCTTCAGCTCATAATTTCTACAAGTGGCATTTAACTCTTGCTGTTACTGCAGCTCTTCTCCAGTCACAATTTGCTGTCACCAATTGCTACAAGTTGTGTTAACCCTTGCAGCATTGCTGCTCATTATCTGAAATCCTTGGAAGCCTCCACTGCTCTACTGTGCAAACGAAGTAGTATCTAAAGACATTTTGGGACCGTATTCAGAGATCCGTTTTCACGCGCAGATGCGTGCGTGTTTTTAGGTACGGTAGAACTGCGCATGCGTAGTAACTAATTTTATGTAAATTACGTTAAAAATATGCATGTATGTGCTATAGGTAAGGACATGTGAATCGCACTTAGGGAGATCCGTTCGGATGCGTACATATTGGTGGGCTTGAAGGACGCACTTCAAAATGACCATGAAAGTGGATGGGGGGAGGCATTTCAATAAACAACGGAGGACGTGGTTATCAAGAATCGCACGAATATATATATATATATATATATATATATACCCATGTAAGTACACACTTAAAGATCAGAATGGTCTATGGAGGTGTAAGTCTATGACAGCACGGACGGGTGAGGAATATTGGGCCGTATTCAAAGATCTGGTTTTAACGAAAGTTCCGTGCGTATTTTTAGGATCGGATCGATTTTGCATCACCTGCGCATGCGTAGTAATAGTGCAACGCCATGTACGTTGAAGTTAAGGTCGGAAATGCCTTAAGGTCGGACTTGTGAATCGGGCGGAGACTAATGCGACCCTAAGTGCGGCACACTGGTAACACAGATAACAAGGGACTATATGGACTTGCAACCTCAGGGGATGTGGGGGGAAAAGCCAACTACAAATCTTACTCTCAGGCCCCCTCATTTCTTAAAACATTTCTGATATAAATTCTTATATGTTGGTGATATTCTTTTATTTTAAACTTTTTTTTATCAACAAGTGAGTGAACAAGATAAACAATATGCCAGCAGCCCTTTCAAAGTACTTAACGCGGAAATATACGGACCTAATGATTTGCATAGAAATGGGCGGGGGGAGGCATTGAGATGAGGGATAGTGGGTGCGCTTACAGAGTTAGGGCCGGTAATATACGCAACTAATACACATAAGGCCGGAAGTGAGTGCGGCCAGATAGGGCAAGTCAATGCAGGTGGAAGTTTAGGTCCGGCCGGAGGTTGCGAGGGGAGTGACTGTTTTTTCTGGTGGGAGTAACCTGCTCCGACCCGCCACTTAGTTGCGTATATTTGCGGCCCGATCGATGCCGGATCTCTGAATACAGACTATTATGAGAATTCACTCAATGTGTACATTGATATTTTGGGGAAAAACTTATGTTTATCAAAGTAAACTAACAATTCTATGAGGGTCATTTAGAGATACAGGACCAGATTCACAGATCCATATTTACTAAGTACGCGTTTTTACGCACACACGTAGCAATGAAAAGCCCATGACACTCCCCTAGCAGGGATGGGTTTTCGGTGACTTACGCCTCCATAGGGCACCCTTATCTCTACGTGTGTACTTACGCGCATATGTTACTTACGTAAGTGCGTACTTTACTAACCGTCCCCTCAAAAGCCCATTTAAATGCCTCCCCTCGCCCACTTTCACATAACTTCTAACGTACGGAAGACAATCACGCTCCTCCGTACACGTGACTAAGTGCGATTCACAAGTCCGTGCCTAGAGGACTTACGTGTGTAAATACCATGTAACCTGCAGTGAAAAAGTTACTCCACATTCGCAGTTAATCTGCTCCTAAAAATACGCACACACAACACTACGTAAAAACATATCTGTGAATACAGCCCACAACCACTAATCCAATTACTAACCTTTGCTAATGTCCATTAGTTACTTGTTACCATCTCTAACTACTAGAGTCCAGCAAGCTATAAACAAGATATATTCTTTTGTGTGAACCAAGCAACACGAGCACTTCAGTCACAAAAGCCACATGCCCCGTGCTTGGCCTGTAATCTACACAACACAAGGCTGGGTGGACCCAAGGACAAAGACATCTTTCACTTTTTTGCACTAAGGGCTGTGACCTGGTTGTAGCTTCTATTCTTAATCTTCTGCTGCTGTCAAGACTCCTCGTGTCACAAATACTGTCTAACACTGAGAATGATATATGGAGCTTTTCTGATATCAGTTCCCTTTGAGTGAAGGTCCAGATGCATGGGTTTCTATCACATTTCTATAATGTCCATTACTTCTATTCTGTTTCTATTGAACCTCTGTTGAACTGTCACTGACCCCAAAGCTTGGTCTATTCTATTGAATTACCAGTACTGCCAATGCTGTCCACATCACACATGCTGCCTCGCATTGAGGATGATAAACTGCACCTTCCAGATGCCAGTTCACTTCTGGCTGTAGGCTCACCTTCAGGCATCTTCTGTTCAATGTCTCTGTTATGTCCAATGCTTCAGTACTATCGATCTGCCCTTTCTCCAGTTCTCTTCATGTCAGTGCTTTTGACTTTCTGTAGCCCCATACTGCTTCTATCCCTGTACATAGTTTATAAGAGGAAAGTAATTGGCCCAGATCCTGACTTAAGTAAGACAGGGGACTTCCCCAAGTCATTTGCATAAGTCCCCTGTCCAGGAACATCTGCACATGTGCGCGCCAGATGTTCGGTGTGCGTACTTACTGTCGTATGTAACTAATTACGTATGGTAGTAAGTACGCCTAAGGGGCAGACCCTTCATTTACGATGGCTGTATCCCCACCATACAGGCAGGGATAGCCATGTCAATGAGGGGTCGGGGAAGCCGTAAAACTTAAGGCAGGAAAAGGGTAATTTTGTGTCCAGATTTACCATCGTCAGTTGGGAGTACTGGGAACGTGCTGTGCTACTGTGAGCTGCACATTCATGGGTAAACGCGCAGGGACCTTCTTTGGGCATTAGCCCACTGTTCATACAGGTCGGCAGTGCTATATGTGACATCGCTGGTGGCAGCCCTGGGCTTTTGTACTTTAATGTACTGTAAATGTGTTTGACCATCTGTAGTAAAATCCAGAACCCCAAATCATATTCATCTTGCTAAATAAACTAAACAAAAAACAAAAACAAAAAAACCCCTCTATAAATAGGTAAAATTTTCTGATTGCTCACATTTTGCGTCTGCACATGCCGCAATTTCAGTACAGATCTGGATCCTCTAGTATGAATCTAAAAAATCTGGTCCCAGCGAGATTCTAGCATGGCATCGCCACTATCATTGCTCTCAGAGCCACAAGCACAGCGTAATCAGTCCAGTATTAGTAAATGCAGTGTTTTCTTACAATAACTAATGCTGAATGACTGAATGTTGGATAACTTTTTTGAAACATTTTATTTTACATTTTGTATGATTGCGGCTATCTATCTGTAGTTGTATTTTAGTTTTATGACTGTGTGAGTATTTGTTTATTATCTTTTGTAAAAATAAAAAATAAAAAGTTAAATATTTTTTTTTTTTAAATAGAAGCCTTCTTTTCACTTGTAGTTTCTTTCACACCACTACTTCTGTGTCAGGACTGTAATTCATTTATCTGACAGCAGCAGATGTGTAAAACTCTATCTTTAAGGAAATGGCCTTGTATATTGTGGTAGAATACATAGAGTACATGTGCTCAATACCTGAGAGAAGTTTACCATCTGCTGAAGCTGAACTTTACTGAGATAAAGAAATCTATCAAGTATTAAAGATTGTATCTACAAAAGTATTTACTAATATTGACATAAGTCATAATATATATTTAGTACATCCAATATTAAAGGTTACCCCTAAAATATTGTATAGTTTTTCGTTATTCTGTTGATTTCATTCATTTATTATAGATAACCTCTTCAGGGATACTGTCACATGCGTATGTTTACTTTTATTAAAAAATTATGGTTATGTTTGAAAAACTTTTTGAAGATTGAATATTATTTATAACTTTATCGTTCCATATAATCAATATGAAAACTATTTACAGACAAGGGGGCAAATCCAGACCTACTGGCTTGTTACATTTCATCGCATAGCGTATTTACACTAGCGTATTTTCTATACACTCCCCTAGACACTCCCCTCGCTTGTACGTACTTTGGTCGTTTTACGTTTCCCAAACCCTACCTTAACTTTTCAAAGCGTAAGTACTGACGTACGTAATGTATTCAAGTACGTAACGGCCTAACCCGGCCCAAACTGTATAATTTAAATGCCTCTCTCTGCCTGCAAAACGTATTTCCGGGTGTTGTATGGATGATACGCCCCTTTGTTCATAGTTACGCTGATGGTACGTACGTACAGAGTTATGTGGCTTTACATCTGCCACCTGCATGTGCAGTACATACAAATAGGCGATTTTACATCAGCGGCTAGCGTAAAAACGCTAGTGTTCTTAGGTCTGCATGTACCCCAAGGCATTTATCATTTCTGTGCATTCAATTGGGACAAATCTCAAATATTTCATACAAATTCATCACTGGAGGTTAATGATTAAAATGCAATTCAATATAGAAAAGCATCATGAATCCTCTAACATTTATATGTTTTCTGTTATTGTGTTTGTTTTGCTATAATATTGTGTGTAATATTGTGACCTTTGAAGTTAAATGAATGCCACAGTTTAATTAAATATGCATAAAAATTATAAACCAACTTCGATATAAAAAAATAAAAAAAATACTAATATATCTGCTGCTTTTTGTGCTTGAGAGGTAAATAGTTTCAATCTCTTCAATTACACGTTCCAAAAATATGATATATATAAATATTGCTTTTAAATGATTTTGATCAAGGCAAGACAGGGACTAAATATCAGTTCTGCCACTGAAAGCACACAGGCTGACCTGCTATGGGGTTCTGACTAGTTGCATGGCTACACTGGTTACTAAGTGGGGCAGCCACATCTTTTGCTGTCAGTCTGAAGCTAAAGATGCACGCCACATCACTTAGTAATTGATACAGCTGCACAAGCAGTCCTGCCACCTATCTCTATCTATCTCAGTGCATGGCGCCACTGCGAATGCTGTCTTTAAGTGGTAGAGACAGTCAAAACTCTATTTAAAAAAGGCAGTCTTTTTAAATTTTTGTAGAATGGGTAAATATGACAAACGTTATCAGTGGCATACCCAGGGGGGTTACTGGTTGCCCAGAAACCCCCCAGATTAAAAATTGAAAAAATAAATAAAAAATTTGCAAAAAAAGAGGAAAATGTCAAAAAGGGGTGTGACTTCGCAGGTGCTGCAAAAGGGGCGTAGCTTGCGGCCATGTGAGGTAGACTGACATGGAGGAAGATGGTCCTAGCCTATGCTGCAATAGGAAGCCAGATGAGGATGGTAAATGTGTCACAACAAATTCAACAGTGCTTATGCACTGGCAAGCTCTGGTCCATTGTGTAATGTGCTGTACTAATGCATTATACACTGCTATTGTTATTAGATCTGTTACTGCAATAAAAAACTACTATTTTAATGTGTAAAAGAAGTAAATTATAGATTACTTAAAAAATATAAAAATCTGGACTTGTTACAGACAATAACAACGCAATTCTTTAATGTTCAGATTACCACCTAAAAAGCCGGGGTTTTCATGAAATTGCCGGGTTTCATGAAAACCCCAGCTTTTTTTGGCAATCTGAACGCAAACCCCGGGTCTCTCTAGCCGGGTCTTAGACCCGGCTAAAAAGAAGGGTTTTTGCCGGCTTTTTCAATAGCTGTCTTTTTGCGTTCAGATTGAGCCAAAAAGCCGGCTATTTTCCCTGCTGCCGGCTTCTAAAAAAAAATTAAAAAAAAAAGCCGGTGCGTTCAGCTCAGTCTGAACACACCACTTTGAAATTTTCAAAATTCTGCCCACTGCCTAAAAAGCCGGCTTTTTAGGCAGTGGTAATGTGAACGCAGTATAACCCTCCCTCCCCTGCATGGAGAGGTTACTCACCTTTCCCTCGGTCTGGCTATAGCAGCGGCAGAGGGATATCGGAGACGGCGTAATTTCCGAACGAGAATGGGTGAAGTATGCCGATAAACTGGTACGTATTACAAATAGGGACATCCGAAAAGGAACTTTCGGATGTCACTATTTCGGAAATAGGAACTTCTACCCCGATACTGCAACCGTTTAAAAGTCCA
>WWET01001876.1:4211-17496 GCA_011038615.1 Limnodynastes dumerilii | reverse complement strand
CAAGTTACTTGTATTCTTTGCATGCAGGGATATATCTTTGAATTGCTTACTGCACACAGATACTGACCAGCTTTACTATCACACTGTTATTTAGACTTGGGATAGGAAACATCACCTCTCAACTCTAATACTGTTTGCAACAGATGAAATATGACTCTTCTGCAATCAACATGGTTTAGCCCAGGAGTAACTAATTTCAAGCACTAACTTAAGTCGGGATCCAGTCCAATGATTGTAAATTATAAAGTGCTACATAATCTGCTGGCGCTATATAAAACTATAAATAAATAAACAAATAAATAAATCAAATAAATATGTGTAACTAATATGCATTGCAATGCAGTTTATTTTACAGATAAAATAATATAGCTAGTTAATGGTTAATGGCAGTGTTGCTGGGTCATTTGCTTCTTGGCTATTAATGATAAACTCTGCCCTATGTACTTGAACTTTATTTCAGCATGCAATGTTATCTTTGTTATTATCGGTATGTCAGTGGCTTTCTATATTATAAATGAGATAAACCTTCTGAACTTTGCAATTTTCCATTCAATTGTCTCATTAATATTGTATTATGGGTTCTATTTTTAAAACGCTTATGGAAAGAAGAAGTGATAAGTGTTAACACTTAATTGCAAACAACAATTGACAGGAATAGCAGCCTCTAATCAGTGTCAGAGTTACTGCGGCTCATTCAGATCAGAGAAACAACAAAAAAATGATCCGATCTGCACCTGGACGAATCATGTTCAATGTGAGGGCAAATACTTAGCTTTCAGTTATATCACACAAATAAAGAACGTCTTGTGGACGGCGCACAGTGGCGTAACTACTAGGGGAGCAAAGGGTGCGGCTGCTTCAGGGTCTGGAGGAGAGAAGGGTCTGTGGCAGCCACCTTTCCCCACTGCAATGTACACAAGCTGACAGAGGCTGACAGCTTAAAAGCGTGCTCTATTAGGCAGATGATCCACCCCCAATCCTGCTTTGCTCCACCTTGTCCCATCCCACTCAGGCCTTACCTTCTTGTTATGGGACCCAAGTCTGTTCTTCCGCTCCTCTGAATAGTGTGCCACTCCCCCCATTATTTCCCATACTTTGTTACACTTATATATGGTCCCAGAATGGATATCTGGATACAGCGAATCCAGGTCTGTCCTGGGAATGCTGCCCTTGCGCTTACGCTGCACTAAATAGTGGGCGTTTTCGAACACTGGAGAGGGGGCTGTTCTGTTCATGCATGGCCTGATGGTGGAAAGTGCAGTTTGTCTATACATGCATAGAACAAGCTGCTGCACCAAACAGCCTCCCGATTTTTGCGCTAGAGTCCCAAATGATATCGGCATCATACACTACACTATTTTCAGACGATAATTGTCAGAAAATGTAATAAAAAACCCTCAGATTTCTCAGCTACTTTTATCATCCCTAAAAAGTTGCATTTGCCCATACACCTGCCGATAATTTTAATTTCTTATACTAACGTCACCAGCATTTTAGCGACAGAGATGTCAAAATTATCATGAAATGCCCATACACTTTACAATTTTACATTTTATCATCTGCTTTGACATGATTTAAATCAAACATGTCAAAAGATCAAATAATTGTTCAAAAGGGGTTCTTAGACATTATTGGATGATTGGCAAAAAAACTTGTTACCAGTTCATCCCAAAGGTGCTCAATGGGGTTGAGGTCAGGGCTCTGTCCAGTCAAGTTCTTCCATACCGAAGTCATCAAACCATGTCTTAATAGTCCTTGCTTTGTGCTCTGGGACACAGTCATGTTGATATTAAAAAAGGGCCTTCCCCAAACTGTTGCCACAAAGTTTGAAGCATAGCCAAAATGACTTAAGATGCTGAAGCATTAAAATTACCCTTAACTGGAAAAAAGTTCCAGCTCAAACCCTGAGAAGCAGCCCCAGACCATTATCCCTCCTCCACTACAGTTGGTATAATGCAGTCAGATAGTAAAGTTCTCTCGGCATCTGCCAAACCAGTTTTGTCCATCTGACTGCCAAATAGAGAAGTGTGATTCATCGCTCCAAAGAACACGTTTCCACTGCTCCACAGTCCAGTGTCGGTGGCTTCACACCACTCCATCCAGTGCTTGGCATTGGACTTGGTGATGTGAGGCTTGCATGCAGCTGCTCAGCCACGGAAACCCATTTCATGAAACACCCACCACACAGTTTTTGTGCTTACATTAATGCCAGTGGAAGTTTGGAACACTTCAACTATGGAATCAGCAGAGCTTTGGCAACTTTTACGCACCCTGCGCCTTAGCAGTCATTGGCCCGGATCCAGAACTACATGCGTAGTAGCTATTGTGCGTAATCAACGTACTACGTTTCGATACGTAGATTGCGTATATGCGGTCTTAAAGTTCTGGATCCGGGCCATTGACTCCAACTCTGTGATTTCCGTGGTATTCCGTTTCGTGGCTCAGTTACTGTTGCTCCTAAACGCTTCCACTTTCTAGTAATATCACTTACAATTGACCATGGAATATCCAGCAGGGATGAAATCTCATGAACCTTCTTATTGTAAAGGTGGCATCCTATCACAGTACCTGACCTTGAAGTCCTTGAGCTCTTCAGAACGACCCATTTTGTATCACAAATATTTACATATTGAGACTACGGACCTGATTCACACTTAAGAACGCGATAGGTTCCTAAATATACACAACTAATAGCAATGAAACTTCCTGGGCACACCCCCGGTTTTCAGGTTCTTGTGTGACTTTAGCTGTAGGTTTGCATTTGAATGCGTAGGGCGTCTACTTAGGAACTTAACTGCATAACCGCGCCTTCATTTGGTCATTTAAATTCC
Source organism: Limnodynastes dumerilii (assembly GCA_011038615.1). NCBI lineage: Eukaryota > Metazoa > Chordata > Amphibia > Anura > Limnodynastidae > Limnodynastes > Limnodynastes dumerilii. The sequence continues at coordinate 14,665 of WWET01001876.1, read as the reverse complement.
TCTCTCCACCCAAATCTTCGTATCTGCCTGGTTACTTATTAATGGAACGCCCATTTTTGCGTATGTTACTACAAACCTACAGATTATAAATTCGTAGTGTATAAGCGATTTTAAATTCGTAGTGTATAAGCACGGAATTTGCGAACTTAAGTCCAACGCAAATAGCGTATAAAAGTTACTACGCATGCGCAGTGCATCCGTTCTTAAATATACGCACCTAAAATCGGACGAATTCTTAAGTGTGAATCAGGTCTTAAATGTCTAGGGACCAGATTCAGACCCCTGCACATTTTCCATGAGTGCGGGGGTCTGTAAATAAGCGAGACAGAGGGGAGTGCACACCCCCTGTCACTCCCCTCTGTCGTGCGGGCTTTGTGGCAGCTTACACTGCCATAAGCCTGCGTTAAGGTGATCGTGCGGATCAGCGGTCTGTATGACCGCTAATCCGCTGCAGCGTGGGAGCCCCCTCTATAGTGTTTCCCCCTGCCCGCTATATCATGTGTCCTCCTCAGTGTAACAGTGCCAGCAGCTAATCTGAAATCAAAGGAGGAGCAGCTTGACGTCTGCCTCATGTGGTCTACCCTCTTATTTAACAGGACAGAACTGTGTGATTCCTGCCTCAGTAATGAAAGCGAAGCAATGAAGATTTAGACAAGACCATTTTATGCAATTTGTGGACAGACCTTTTCCTATTGAGACTTGGGCTGGGAAACATCACCTCTTAACTCTAATACTGTTTGCAACAGAAATATGACTCCCCTGCAATCAACATGGTTTAGCGCTATTTAAGTTCAAGCACTTAAATAGGTCTGGATCCAGCCCACGATGAGTAACATTTACCACGTGCATGCGCAGTGTGTTACCATACCCAGATTCGGTTTCAGTCTCCGGTCCGATGGCCAGCTTTACGAAATAGAGACAGCCGAAAGTTCCTTTTTGGCTGTCTCTATTTGGCATAGGGGGCCATTTTAGACATTTTTTTTATGAATGGGTGAGTGTGCCGATCACCCATTTATTTTCGCAGACCCGCCGGATTACAGCTACGGAGAGGTGCGTAAGCTCTCCGGGCATTTTAGTATTGGGGGGGTTAGGGTTAGGTGCTTAGGAAGCCATAGAAGGGGAGGGTTAGTGTCAGGCTGCGGTGAGGGGGGGTCTTAGGGTTAGGCTATAGAGAAGGGAATATTAGGGTCAGGCTGTGGGAAGGGGGGGTCTTAGGGTTAGGCTATAGAGAAGGGAGGGTTAGGGTCATACTGCGGGGAAGGGAGGGTTAGGGTCAGGCTGCGGGAAAGGGAAGGTTAGTGTTAGGGTAATGGAAGGGGAGGGTTAGGGTTAGTTTTGGTGCATCCGGGGACCGATTGCTATGCCTCTTCGAGGCATAAGCAATCAATATCACAGTGAGTTCAAAACTGGCTGGGAGAGAATGGCCCTATCGAAATAGGGTCGTTCTTTGCGGGGACCCACACAGGATTTACGCATGCCGTGTGCGTAAATTGACTGTCATTATTAAGTCTGGATCAGGTACTATGTTTGCACAGTTTGTATTGAATTTTACGCACTGGTCCCATTTTCTTCACATAGGGTTAGATCCAGAACTACGTTTGCAATACGTTTCCTCGCGTAGCGTATTTACACGTGCGTACCTTCTATACACTACCCTTGTCACACCCCTTGAATGTACATATTTTGACCAAGATAAGCTTTCCAAACCCTACCTTAACTTTTGGCAACATAACCGCAGTGATACGCACACGTACGTATGGGCAACACGTATTTACGCAGCTAAGCACACCCATCTTGTACACTTTAAATACAAACCCCGCCTACATAACGTATTTCAGACATATTTTGGACTCACGGAAAATTGGCACGTCCACACGTAAGTATTTACGTGACACATATGTGAATGGCCCATATGTTCACATCCGTAATGTAGTGTATTTTCTATGATGCGCATGCGCAGTACTTACAAAAACGCGATTTTACGTCTCCACCATGCGTAAATTCGCTCACAAGCGTTGTTCTGGATCTGGCCCATAGTTCTTACTGTATAATTTGCGTTTGGACCTAGCTCCGGCCCTGCACCCAACCCCAGTGTCGAAAAGGCTTCCAGCACAGAAGTCTGGATCATCAGGACACAGATGCTGGAAGCCATGCGCTGGACTGTAATACAGACTCTTTCCACGTGCAAAGTGCAGAAAATCTCTTTCTGGATCAGTCCTAAGTATCAAACTCTGATCAGCCTCAAAATCTTAATCCGACCCTATTCTCCTATTAAATGTTGTCTAAATGTATTTTTTTTTTACATATAAATACATTTCTCAGTAGCATTTCTGTTATGTCTGAAGCACAAAGGGCATTTTTGTCAGTTTTACAATGGGAATAACACTGTCTGATTGGATGAGATGAAAGTATGACAGACTTTGTAAAGATTTTCTTCCTAGCAACAGAACGCACACCCTGACTCCAAGGCAACAGTTTACATGGGAACCCTCAAGGTCTGTCACCGCTGTTTCTGTACATTTACTCAAGGTTCATTTATGCTTCAGTATTCCGTCTTGCCTGGCAAGCTGCTATGATACAGAGTGGAGAGATGGGAACTATGACATTTGCATGTGTTCTCAAGCAAATGAAAATGATTTCTTACTCCAAATATCTAACAAATGCTGCATTATGTGTATTTTTACTTCAAATTATAATTATCAGACTAAAAACCCCATAAAATAATCAGCAGAAATTCAGTTGCAGATTATATTAGATTATTCCCAATAATGTGACATAAACGAACAACGATTGATATCTATTCTTGTCACATCACACTTATATAAAGACACAGACAACTGAATTGGGCTTAAAAAAAGGACATAGGTGTATTAATTGAAATTAGTAGATTGAAATGGATACCCCCGGCATCACAAATTCACACTCTTCAAATTGAACACATCATCTTGTTGGAGGAGGCAGACCAGGGGCCAGATTTACTAAGCTGCAGGTTTGGAAAAGTGGAGATGTTGCCTATAGCAACCAATGAGATTCTATCTCTAACTTTCCTATTACATACTAGAGAATGTCAGCTAGAATCTGATTGGTTGCTATGGGCAACATCCCCACTGGCACTATCACATAAAAAGAAGCATATTTACAAAATGCCAGAGCGGAGTTTCACACTCAACTCCTAGCTAAAGACTAACGCCAGCTCAGGCTGGCACTAGAGGTAAGTATTCCAGCGATGTCCCCATATACCCCTCTATTCCTCCCCCTAATAGCTGTTATAAGGGGGGGGAACGGGGGTATGTATGGGGAGACCGTCGGAATACATAAGAATATCCCCTTAGTAAAAAAAAATAAAATAAAATAAAATAAAAAAAATAGCAAAAATAAGTAAATAGTAAAAACTCGCCTGTCTGGGCGACCCATCGGAGTGTAGATGTCCAAGTCCTGGCATGAATACACTGCGTAGTGTTTCTCAGTGTTCATAAACATTTCCATTTTCTTTCGGTGGGAAAAAAGCTAACTGTTTTGCATTGTTTCCCATAATTCCCTGCAATGTCACAGCGGACCAATCAGAAATCAGATCATAGCTTAACCCAATATAGCTATATTATGAACTAAACCTCCTTTTTATGTATGTGCTGACACATAGAGTTATATAATGTTTGTTTGGAGCGCCGAACCTCTCTTTTGTTCCTTGTAGTTACACAGTGGTCATTTAGGTCCTTAGCTGCACCTCTCCATTTATATATGCACTTGCACACATTTCATATATTGAATTAGCGCAGCCTGTGTTTTTTTTTGTTATCAAGTTACAATATTGTAAATAGTAACAGTAACAAGAAAACACAGGCTGCACTTCTAATTCAGTATATGAAATGTGTGCAAGTGTATATAAATTGAGAGGTGCAGCCAAGGAAAAAAATGACCACTGTGTAACTACAAGGAACAAAAAAGAGGTCCACCTCTCCAAACAAACATTGTATAACACGTGTCAGCACATAAATAAAAGGTTTAGTTCACAATATAGCTATATTGGGTTAAGCTCACCTGCCTAGCATCAAGGCACCTCCTGTAGGTGAGTCCCTATCCATTTGCTATATGTGTACTCAGGAGGTCTTTATTAAGACACTCCTGACATTTGAACAGTGTGCAGCGGCCATATTGGGAAGGGTCAGGCTCCCAAAGTAAACTAGTGCAGCCAAGGACCACAATGACCACTGTGAAACCACAAGGAACATAAGAGAGGTCTGGCACTCTATACAAACATTATATAACACTATGTGTCAGAACATACATAAAAATGAGGTTTAGACTCACCTGCCCAGCATCAAGGCACCTCCTGTAGGTGAGTTCCTATCCATCTGCTGTATGACCCCTCCCCAATATGGCTCCTGAGTACACATATAGCAGATGGATAGGGACCCTCCTACAGGAGGTGCCTTGACGCTGGGCAGGTGAGCTTAACCCAATATAGCTATATTGTGAACTAAACCTCCTTTTTATGTATGACACATAGGGCCTCAATTACTAAGGTAAATTTTGCTGAAATCGACCAAAGTCCCAGGATTTTGCTGGCGATTATGCCATCACCGCATTCACTTAAAGTCAAAGTCCCGAGACTTTAGCCTTTAGCAAAATCGACAAGGCAAACATCGTTGGACAAAAATCGTCCAGCTGTTTGCCTTGTAAAACATAGGGGTCGCCGGAATCACTAGAAGCGATTTTACTAAATCGCCTTTAGTTCGCTGTGAAAGCCCACCCAAAAAACGCCTTCTGTGTGTGGCGCTTTCATTGAAAGTGACACACACTTTAGCTGCAAAATTTTAAAATTACAAGCGCATCATGCTTGTAAACCTTAGCATGCATGCACTTATAGAACTACAAAGCACAGCTTAACTGTGCCTTGTAGTAATATCAGCATCAGCATGTGAAGGGTTATTGCATGCTGCGCTGTGCCTGCTGTTAAAAAAAATAATAATAAACTGTAAAAAGTAAACACACAATAATGACATTCTCACACATTACTTATTAAAAACATTTTCACTACATTATATTTCCCCTTTACATGTTAAAAAAAAACAGGTGGCCAAACTGTTTAACAAAAACATTAGTGTTAGGTTAAGTGTGTTTAAAAAATAAATAAAAAATATTTTGGACTCACCGTTCTGCAGTCATCTATCTTGGGATGACTTGCATGGAGTTTGTGATGATCTTCAATAAGTTCGGCCAAAGCTGATAGCAGAACGGTCCAGTTGATTGCAGAAGTCTTGAGAGTTGATTGGAGTCCTTCTTTCCAGAGTTCATCCTGCTGCCACGACGACAGACTCCTTCCACGTCCGCGGTGCCGATGGAATTGATCTTTCAGGCACTAGAGTTCCCCTTTTATACTGTAAATGAAGTCAGGGAGACCTCTAGCGTCTAAGACTAGACGGGGAACTCTAGTGTCTGAAAGATCAAGTCTGTCGTCGTGGCAACAGAATGAACCCTGGAAAGAAGACTCCTATCAACTCTCAAGACTTCTGCAATCAACTGGACCGTTCTGCTGTCAACTTTGGCCGGACTTATTGAAGATCATCACGAACTCCATGCAAGTCATCCCAAGATAGATGACTGCAGAACGGTGAGTCCAAAATATTTTTTATTTATTTTTTAAACACACTTAACCTAACACTAATGTTTTTGTTAAACAGTTTGGCCACCTGTTTTTTTTTAACATGTAAAGGGGAAATATAATGTAGTGGAAATGTTTTTTTATATAAGTAATGTGTGAGAATGTCATTATTGTGTTGTTTATTTTTTACTGTTTTTTTTTAACAGCGGACACAGCGCAGCATGCTTATAGCCCTTCACATGCTGTGCCTTGTAGTTCTATCAGAGTAGGCATGCTAAGATTTACAAGCATGATGCGCTTGTCATTTTTACATTTTTCAGCTAACGTGTGTGTTGCTTTCAATGAAAGCGCCACACACAGAAGGCGGTTTCTTTAGGGGGGGCTTTTACGGCGAACTAAAGGCGATTTGGAAAAATCACCTTTAGTGACCCGGCGACCCCTATGTTTTACAAGGCAAACAGCTGGATGATTTTTGTCCAGCGAAGTTTGCCTTGTTGATTTTGCTAAAGGCTAAAGGCCTTTAGTGAATGCGGTGATGGCATAATTGCCAGCAAAGTCCCAGGACTTTGCTCGATTTCAGCAAAATCGACCTTAATAAATGAGGCCCTAAGAGAGGAAAGTTACTCCTGGGCTAAACCATGTTGATTGCAGGGAACTCATATTTCATCTGTTTCAAACAGTATTAGAGTTGATAGGTAATGTTTCCTATCCCAAGTCTAAATAACAGTGTAAAAGTAAAGCTTGTCAGTATCTGTGTGCAGTAAATAATTAAAAGATATATCCCTGCATGCAAAGACTACAATTACCCTGACTCCCCCTGAAATCAACATGGTTTAGCCCAAGATTAACTAATTTCAAGCACTTACTTAAGTCTGGATCCAGCCGTAAGTGAGGGATAGTGGCGGTAGTACTGGAGACAATGGAGGCGCTGGCTCTAGCCCGGAGGTGGGCACTTCTGCACTATCTCCTGCTGTAGGCAGTTTTGTGTCCTCCCTGGCTGGGCTGGGCTGTGTAATCAGTGCTCAGTGAGTAAAGGCCTTCTCTCCACTCCCTACTTCCTTACACAGACGTCATTACGTCCCGGCAGCATCAGCCGTCAGCGGAGAGAGGCAGTGTGCATGGTGCAAGATTAGAGACCCTGATGTGCACCCTGGTTACCTGGTGCCTGAGATCATCATTCTCCAGGTGAGGAGGAGGGGGGCTTGGAGTTTGTTGCAGCTGTCACTTTGGGGTGAGGGGGGTATACAAGGTTAGTTTAATGTGTTCTAGCACCAGTAGCTATGTTTACTATGTTTCTCATTGTGTACCAGACCTTATCTAACCCCTAACCGTGAATCATTCTACTTACCGTTACTTACAGTGGCTTATCCATAGTTGGAAGTAACAGCAAAATAGGATCAAATCTGCACCTTAGCAAAGCCGTGTTGAACCACATGGTGAAGAAAATTTGACCTATGCAAACAGAATGAGTTAAGAGGTGATGTTTTAAAGTTCAACTCTAAATTAGAATTTCAGTTAGAGTTTAGAACTAAAGTTGTTCAGTACTTGTGTGCAATAAGCAAAGTCAGTCAGTATATTCCCTACATGCAAAAGGAAAATTCAATTGATTTTCATCCCTCATATTGTAATGTGCTATGCCCTGGGGCAGTTACTTCTTTCTCTGGATCGTCTCCGCAGTGTATAAATTGGGTCCTGGACCTTAATTGTTTAGACAGGACCCAAACTTCCAGTTTTGAATCCTCTGGCAAAAGATTCAGAGGGATCTGGCCATCCTGACTCACCACAAGACCATTGTTATTAGGGGGGCAGCCATACCTCCCGTGTCCCAATTCCAGCAGGACAGTCCCACTCGCCTCAAAACTTGTCCCAAGATCAGACTCTCGGGACAAGTTTTTTTTTTTTAGTAAAGCCCGTGCCGCTGTGTATGCAGCAGGGCTTTACACGGCACTGTACAGGTAATACAGGTCTCCTACGGGAGCCCTGTAGGACCAAACCTGTTACTTTGAATAGCAGTGACCGAACCTATGCTGTCACTGCCGTTCTAGAAACAGATTTGGTTCTACAGGGCTCCCGTTGGTTCTCAGTCTGGGCGACCAGACTGAGAGAGGCAGCAGCAGAGAGAGGGAGCGCCGCGGAGGAAGAGAGAAGACGTCAAAAGCAAGTAACAGAAGACATAGAGGCTGGGCATAAGGGACAGACAAGGAGGCTGGACATAGGGGGCAGACAATGGAGGCTGTGAATACAGTGTACCCCAAAAGTACCCCCCGTGAATCAGTACGCAATTACCCGCTATAATGCGAAAAATAGCACCAAGACGAAGATTCCTTCAAACTTACGCAAACCGTGTTTACTCGACAGAATCAGGGTAACAGCAAGGAACAGCAAGACAATACTCAGCGCAGCGCAGCCAACCAGAAGGCAAGACGTTCTATCCAGTCGTCTTCTCAGGAAAAAGTGAGATCAAATGTTCAAAAGCAAAGTCCTTTTATGTCCATAGATGAAAGGGATTGCCGACCTTCCGCTTGATTGGAGAGATCTCAATCCTCTGGTGGTCCTAGGTCATCATTGGTCCTGGGGTCTTCCTTTGTTCTCTTCCTGGAGGGTCATCTGCATATCCTTCATACAAACATTTTCTATATTCTAACCTAGCTTTGCGCATAACTACGGCCACTAACATGCGGTCTTATCAGCGTCTAGCTAACATTATGGGTTATGATTTAAGCTACCCTATGAATTTAAACATGACATATAAAGTACATTCATTCGCTGTCCGGTGGTTTTCCTCTGTTTACTCCGTCTGTAGAGATAAGACACAGTTTTAATAAATAGGAACACTTTTATACATTGAATATTGACAAACCCTTGTGTGTTTATATGTTTATAAATGTATGTCTTATAATGTTTAATATCGAATGTAACAAAGCCCGCGAAAGCATGGACGAGCATCGAAATTCACGCGCACATGCGTGCGTTACCGATTTCCTGCACTTTTGCGGTCCTTTGTTCACTCCCTATACAGCGATTAATTAGGAAATATTTACATTGCGTATTTTTATATTTTCTGTTTCGACAAGGCTGTACATTATAAGGGGCAGACATGGAGGCTGGTCATTACAAGAGGTACACATGGAGTCTGGACATTAATAGGGGCACATAATGGAGGCTGGACATTACTAGGGGCACACATAGGAGACTGGACATTACAAGGGGCACATATTGGAGGCTGGACATTACAAGGAGCACACATGGAGACTGGATATTACAAGGGGCACACATGGAGGCTGGACATTAAAAGGGCAGATATGGAAGTTGGACATTACAAGGGGAACACATGGAGGCTGGACATTACAAGGGGCAGACAATGGAGGCTGTACATTATAAGGGGCAGACATGGAGGCTGGGCATTACAAGAGGCACACATGGAGGCTTGACATTACTAGGGTTACACATTGGAGGCTGGACATTACAAGGGGCACATATTAGAGGCTGGACATTACAAGGAGCACACATGGAGGCTGGACATTACAAGGGGCACACATGGAGGCTGGACATTAAAAGGGCACACATGGAGGATGGACATTACAAGGGGAACACATGGAGGCTGGACATTACAAGGGGCACACATGGAGGCTGGGCATTAAAAGGGAAGACATGGAAGTGGGACATTACAAGGGGTACACATGGAGGTTGGACATTACAAGGGGAACACATGGAGGCTGGTCATAAGGGGCAGACAATGGAGGCTGTACATTATAAGGGGCAGACATAAGGGGCTGACATATGGATGGCAGGCCTAATAATAAGGGGCAGACATATGGATGATTGTTAAATAAAAGGGGCAGGCACAAGACCCGCTGGTCTGGGCGATACAAGACACACCCACTTTCCCAGACACGTCCACTGGGACACACCACCTCTAACAGGCCGCAAAATTTTGTCTCTCTTGTGAATTCTCAAATGTTGAGAGGTATGGGTGCAGCATATGCCACATCATGTGTGTGAGCTTAAGAAGTGGGTGCTAGGCCTGTGGTAGAGGACATTAGGCCCTGACTCTTAAATGAAGACAGGCCCAAGTTGTCAGAGGGTTCTAAGCCCCTGTTGCAGGAGGGTGCTAGGCCCTCAGTAGTGGTAGGAGGGCATTAGGCTCTAGGGGAAGGAGAGCACCAATTTAGAGGTGTACACAGAACAATTGCCCAGGGGCCCCCACAAACTTTAATCCGGCCCTGGGTGTGGGTAGAAGAATTTGCCTTCCCTTCCGTACATCATGAAGAGAGACAACAATAAAGGAGTGAGTGGTAGCGCTAAAGATTCACTTAGAGAGAGTTTTGGTTCGTTAAAAAAAAAGTCAGTAATCAATTAGGGTGGCGATTGGATAAATCCTCTTAGGTTGTGTATCGCCGCTGTCCAAGTCCTTAACAACTGCTGAATACAGGCTAGTTACTAAAGAAAATTACAGCTTTCAGTTCTGGGGGTCTACTTTTGACATTCCAAATCTGCTATCGGCAGTATCCTGTACAGAAGCTGTTAGTGCAGGCTGTGAGTGTGTGCTGGTGCAGATGTCAATCACCTCACACTGTCAGAGGAGAGGGGCAGCTCGGGAGAAGTCTTGGATGAGGGAATGAGAGGTAGTTATCAGGCTGGAGTTGAGGCAGTGGAGAAGTAAGCCATAAAACATATGAGGCAAGCTATGGGGTCGGTGGACTAAGAATCAGGGGGCTGATTCAGAGATGCGATTGCGAAAAGATCGCAAATATACGCACCTTAGCTAAGATCTTAGCAGGTTCCAGCCCACTGCAAAACCAGACACTCCCCTTGCAAACAGCGGTGGATCTTAAACTTAGACCACCATTGA
>WWET01001875.1:287941-300808 GCA_011038615.1 Limnodynastes dumerilii | reverse complement strand
TTTAATGGTAGCAAAAAGAGGGGGGAAGTTAACTGCAAAAAGCTGCTGGTAGGATTTTGTTAAAAAAATACCTAAATATTTAAGCTGTTTATTATGCCAACGGAAGCTAAATGAATGTCGGAGTTGGTGATAAAGGGAGGGCGATAAATGTAGTGGCAAAATCTCAGACTTGCTAGCGTTAATTTTGTAGTTGGAGAGGGTACCGAATTCTGTTAAATCTTTGAGAACATTAGGAAGGGACACGGTAGGATTAGTGAGGGTCAGTAGGATATCGTCAGCGTAAAGTGAGATTTTGTGGTCAGTGGGGCCAACTACGATACCGGTGATGTCCGGGTTTTCCCTAATTTTGATAGCGAGGGGTTCAATCATTAAAGCAAATATAAGAGGGGACGGGGGCAGCCCTGCCTAGTGCCATTACGTATGGAAAAGGAAGAGGATTTAAACCCATTGGACACAACACACGCCGTAGGGTTAGAGTAGAGAGCGGCTATGGCATTCAGAAAGGACCCCTGTATGCCTATGGCCGAGAGAACTTGCTGCATATACATCCAACCCACTCTATCAAATTTCCGCGTCGCAATCCGGATGAGGTCTTGGGCCCTCCTGGTATAATCGGAGGCCTGGCGGCCGGGAATGAACCCCACCTGGTCCGGATGTACAAGAGAAGTAATTATTGAGTTCAAGCGATTCGCCAGGATTTTGGCAAAGAGCTTAAGGTCGACATTTAGAAGTGATATGGGCCTATAATTGCTACAAGAGGTAGGGTCCCTTCCCGGCTTTGGAATCACAACAATCTCTGCTCCCGTGGTGGCGGGGTCAAACTTTGCTCCAGAAAGGATAGAGTTGAAAAGAGTGAGGAGCATAGGCAGAAGCTGTGTTTCAAATTTCTTATAATAAATGGCTGTGAACCCGTCGGGGCCAGGGGCAGAAGCATTTTTTAAATCTTTGATGGCGTCTAAGATTTCCTGTGAAGCTATTGCCCTGTTAAGGAATAACTTTTGCTTAAGGGTAATTTTTGGGAGAGAGATAGAGCCAAGAAAAGCTTTAATTTTATTAGCTAAAATTGTCGGATTGGAAAAGTGAGGTTCTAAGTTATAAAGAGAAGAATAGAAATCTTTAAAGGAGTCAGCAATCAATTTGGGGTTATAGATCAAAGAACCCTCCAGCTTAATGGCAGCAATATGGTTTCTAGTACGTTTGTCTCTCAACTTCTGAGCCAGCAGACGATCCGCTCTGTCTCCCTTCTCATAGTATTTCTGCCGGAGCCATTGCAGGGTTTTGGCCGCTTTTTTAGACAGAAGCTGGTAGAGTTGACCTTTCAAAGCTAATAATTTAATGCGTGTCTTTCGCTTGGGAAATCTTTGAAAGCGAGCCGTTAGGGAGGTGATCTGGGTCTCCAAAGATTGGATTTTCGCTTTCTCACTCTTATGTTTGTTAGCTGCCAGGGCAATCAGGGAACCACGGACAGATGCTTTGTGCGCCTCCCAGACTATGGCTGGGGAGACCTCGGGAGAAGAATTAAAGGAGATGTAATCAGTGATAGCAAGCGCAATGGAGTCAACGTGGGTTTGGGCCAGGAGAAGGGATTCGTCTAACCTCCATTTAGAAACGGGGGGGCGAGGGGAAGATAGGTCAATCGTCAGAAGAACAGATGAATGATCAGACCAGACCACCGGTGTGATAATGACATGGGAGAGACGCTGTGTAAGATTGCGATCTACAAGAATCATGTCGATACGCGAGTGAGTATCATGAGGGGGGGAATAGTGTGTGAATTGTTTACCGGTGGGGTAAAGAGTGCGCCACGAGTCGTATAGGTCAAAACGAGTGAGCATGGAAGCGAGAGTCCTGGAGAGGTGGGCGGAGCTCGGTGGAGCCGGGAGAGGAGCTGAGCGGTCAAGGGACGGGTCGAGGAAGGCATTGAAGTCACCACCGACGATGACATGTCCCTGTGCTAGCTGCGATAAAATTTGAAAGAATTCGAGGAGAAAGGTACCCTGGCCAGCATTGGGGGCGTAAACCGAGGCCACCGTGATGACACTGGGACCCAGCGAACCAGTTAATATTAAATAGCGGCCAAGTGGGTCCGCTGTGGAAGAAAGGAGGGAGAAGGGGACTTTATGGCAAAATAATATCGCTGTGCCCCTTTGTTTGGTGTCGGCAGAAGCATAGTAAGCCTGTGAAAAATATTTACTTTGCAAGCTGGGGTGGGGTGTTTTAAAATGTGTTTCTTGCAGAATTGCCACATCTATCGAGTGGCGTTTAAGTTCTTGCAACGCGATGGTACGTTTCGAAGGGGAATTGAGACCGTTAACGTTCAGGGATAAGTCATGGTGGGTTAAACGTCATAGAGTCGGTCAAATACACTCCTAAGTCAGTCAAATACACTCCTTCAAGGTATGTAGGGAGTGGGTAAAGGGAGACCAGGCTCCTGATAAGGAGAAAGGTCCAGGGAAGACAACCTAGGTACCCAAGCGGTACCGGAAATATGTGGGGGGTGATTCGCCCACAGAGAAGGCGAAGATCGGCCATGCGAAAAAATATGTAGGGGGGGTAGAGAGCGTGGAGGGATTAGAGGAGGAGCAAAAGATAGCATACAATCGTACATAACAAATAACATTGTAATAATGATAATAATCAACAGCATAAAAGATAACATGAGAAAATATACATAGATATAAGGTCAAGACATGCAGTAAACTTCAGTAGGGGCTCACGTGATCCAGGGATCTAGGAGTCAGAGAAGTCCCGAGTGGCCACTACCGAATGTAGAGCGAGGCCCCTGGTGGAGCCGGGCCAATAAGCCCTGACTGCAGAAACCGGCGGCAGTCCCGCAATCGATGGTCAGCTAAGCGGTGGCCCACTCAGGCTGGGGTGGTCTTCTTCTGGAGGGAGCTGCGGAGGTGGAAGGTGCGGTCCCGGATTCGGAGAGAAGGCTGAGTAGGCGGAGCGTATGAAGTCCTTGGTCCAGAGTCTTAATCAGGTGCGTATTGCCTGAATGGGAGAAGATTAGCTGGAATGGGAACCCCCACCTGTAGCGGATGTTGTTCAAGAGCAGGATTCGTGTGACCTCTGCTAGATCTCTGCACTTCTTCAGGGTCGAAGGGACCAGGTCTTGGAAAATTTGAGGGGATGTCCCTTGGAAGGAAATATCAGGAGAATTTCTGGCGGCTTGTAGAATGCGTTCTTTGGAAGCGAAGTAATGCAGTCGAAGGATAATATCCCGAGGAGGTTGCCCAGATGGGGATTTGTTGCATAGCGCCCGATGGGCCCTGTCCAGTAGTAAGTCGGCGCTGGAGGCTGTGGGGACTAGGTGCTTGAAGAGACCTTCAAGGTAATCCGGCAGATCAGAATTGGAGATGGTTTCCGGGACATTTTTGATACGTAGGTTGTTGCGCCTCGAGCAGTTTTCTTGATCCTCAAGTTGGTCTTTCAGAGAATCTAGCTCGGCACGGATCGCTACCAGGTCTTCCTCAGTTTGCGTTTGGTACGTACAAAGTTCGTCTGTTTTCTTTTCAAGGGAGTCTGTGCGGCTACCGATGGCGGCAATTTCAGACCGTAGTTCAACCAGCATAGCACGGATCTTAGTTTGGATGGTAATTTTGACTTGGGAGGTGATCTCTTAAATAGAGGGATGTTGCGGTTCGCCCTCAGATTCCGGCTGAGAAGACTCTTGAGGTGAGGGGGGCGAAGGAGAAGGTTGCTTCTCACGCCTCGAGAACATGTTGGAGTGTGAGGTGGTTTTTTCTGTCTTTGTGACATACTTGCAACTGTGGTAGCAGCGGCTGCGATATCAGTTGTTATGAGGGAGGAATATATGGATCTCGTAGAAAGTACGGCTTAATCCCACCAGGCTCTCAAATGGTTAGTAGAAACAATGACACATGGTAGAAAATACAGCAGAAGAGCTGATCATGTAAGGTGGAGTAAAAATCTTTGTGTGAGCTTATACTGCTCAGGTATAGGGTATCAATCCCTTTGCAGGAGAGCCAGGGGAAAGTGTGCTTATGCTGCCCCCCAGTGGGCAGTAGATGTAGAATGCTTGGCCCAAATTGTAGCTTGAGAAAAGCAGAGTGAACAAGAACACTGTTCAATTGAAGGAGCAGGCATATAAATAACTATAGCTGACACCATTGAACATTGAGGGTTAAGGCTGAAGGAGCCAGCAGAGTCCCCTAGAGAACAGCCACCTGATGTGATTAGCGTGCAGGGAGAGTAGAGGAGCTGTGAGCAGGGTAACGTGGAGGGAGGCACAGATGCTGGCAGTGGGTAGATGAATAAAGGCTGGAGAAGTTCAGAGGTTGCAATGAGGGTGGAGAGAGTTGCTAGAAGAGCCCAGGATTGAGGGAGAGGGTACCGCAGTCACTGCAACCCAGTGAGCCCCGCGCTGGAGAGTACCTCAGGGAGAGAGCAGCTTAAAGATGGCCGCCGGCAGCTGGCTTCTTGCTGCGCAGAACAGAGGCTCCCCAGGCTGTGCGGCTGTGAGCTGGTTGTAGGCAGGTCGGAGGCTGCGGTGAGTACAACGGGGACCAGAGGCAGGAACCGGAGACCGCGATCCTTCAGATGGCTCCACCAGCAGGTGTGGGAGCTGGGAGCTCAGGGCCTCAGGCACGCTGGCGGTGGAGAGGCCCAGCGGCTATTGGGAACTCCGGGCACCACAGGACCGGCGCGCGGAGGGCTGGTCCAGACTCCTAAAGCTGCAGAGGCGTCCAGCCAGCAGTAGGGGAAGGAAAGTTGGGGGATAGGACTCCTAAGGTAAGAAATTAGGGTGCTTGCAGGGAGAGCTCAGTGCCGATGCGTGTGCTCAGCTCTGCGGCAAGACCACGCCCCCCCAGTCCTATTTTCAATAACTCTGTGTCTCTATTGCTTCAGTCCTGGTTCCAGTCCAGTCCAGTCCTCTCTGCAATAGCTCTTTGTCTCTATTGTTTCAGTCCTGTGCTCTATCAGTCACTACTAGTTCATGAGCAGAGCCTACTTGATACCACCAAGCTTTCGTTATAGACCTGACGACTCCACATTCCCCAGAGAAACCATAATGGATACCAAACCTGGTCATTCCGTGACAGTTTGTTCTGGCACGATGGATCCAGGCAGGGAAAACCACCAAGGAGCATCATCTGTCCAATCCATGACAAAATGGCTTCAGCTTCAACAAGCTACACTGAGTCAAGTTATGAACTGACTTCATAAGCTAGTAACCCAGATGGGAAATCTTCAAACTTCTACGACAATCTAGGCTACTCTTCCTCCACTTATGTCTGCTCCTCCTATCAGTGTTTCTAGATTTATTTCTATTTTTTATTTTTATTTTCCCTTGTTTCCTCTTTATTTTTATTTTTACTCTTTATTTATTTTGTTTATATTTAATTTTTATTTTACATATTTAATATTCAATTTTTGCATGTCTTTCTGCACCTTCTACATTATGCACACCCTGTACTTAAGAAAGGTTACTGCCTCTGGCCAGATTAGCCGATTACTGTATTACAGCCCCTTAATTGACCAAATGTGCCTCTATAAATTAGCAGACAACAACCAAAGATACTCCAATAATCCTTCTGATAGTCGAAGCACCACATAGAGGGGTGAAACGCGTTGATTAGGAGAGCTCTCCAGCGGTCTTACTTTACAGAGGATCTGTGTACAGGACTATTTACTGTTTACAAGACAACCAGTTCATATTGATCCACAAGGAGGCGCGTGCACACGTGCCATTTTCAGCTACAGGACGAGGCTCGGCAAGCATCGACGCATCCAGGGACTTCCATTTGGACCAGTTGAACAGTGTGAATCTAATGGCTAAAAAGGTACCCCACTCTGTTTCTTCCCAGAAACACACCATCACTGTGAGTGATACATGCAATAACGCCACATCCACACACAGAAATGTCTGTAGGGACACGGTGCTCTGCTTACCCAATCTAAGGTCCCTTTCAACTTGAATGATTGATTTCTGCAATATTCTCCAGTACAGAAGGACTTTATTGCAATCAGGATACTGGCACATTCAAAGAGTCTGGCCACAGTCATTTACCAACCCACCACAGTAACCTTCCTTATGCTTGGGGGGTGTTCACACACCTGGTGTGCCTTTTCTTGTTGACATAGACTCAAGAGAGGCTTGACATGCGTTTCGGAATCTTTATTACTTTTGATAAAGATTCTGAAACGCGCGTCAAGCCTTTCTTTTCATCAGCGGTGCCCGTGTGCACCGGGACACCGCACCAGTGAGCCATTACAATACCTCTGCCAGCCTCTATTTAGTGAGTATAGGGATAGATACTTACCCGGAACGGGGGAAGCACGGGCCGTGAGGCCGCTAGTTTTGTTGGTCAGGGTCAGTCTTATGCTCTAGTTCGTTTGGCTGCCTCTTGTTCACCTGCTACGGACGCACGGATGCCCGCTGATAAGTACCTTCTTCCGTTGCTATCACACTGAACCTGTTTATTTTTGTACATGCAAGTTCTTTTCTTCCCATTCACCTGTATATATTTGCCACGTATATGCTGTGCATGAATTAACATGACATTGGTCTTAAAATATTTAATGTTACGACTCATCATACTTGTATATTCGGTTTGCATGAATTTATAGTTGTAACTTGATACTTGCAATTATTTAATTGAGAATTTGAAACTATTGTAACTATATAATTGAGAATGTGAAACTATTTGATACTATATGTACAATAATTTAAGCAATATATTAAGTTAAGTAAACCAGTTTATGAACTTCCATTCACCTTTAAAGATAATTCTTATACTGAAACTATTTGGGAGTAGAGGATAGTTTGATAAGTTAGTACATGGTTGCCGACTTTTGGCAGCTTCTCTCCGGGAGATCCCGGAGAGAAGCGTGCAACGCTTGAAGGGGGTGGGGCTTAATGACGCGATTTCTGCAAATCGCGTCATTAGGCCCCGCCCCCTTGCTCATACTGGCCCGTTTTCACTTGGAATAGGGGTCGGACGGGGCTTGATGCCGCAGATTGCGTCATCAAGTCCCTTCCACACTAGTATACTAGTGTTGCTAGGCAGGGGGGCAGGACTTGAGGCCGTGGTTTCAGTGAAACCACGGGGCTCATGTCATTTGCGGGAGATTTGCTGGCTCTCCCGGGATACCGGGAGTACTGCCCGAATTTCGGGAGTCTCCCGGACATTCCGGGAGAGTCGGCAACCCTGAGTTAGTATATAATTTTATGATGCACAATACACAGTTATTGTTATCCATAAAGCATTGGATTGTTATATACACCTAATATTTGATGGTTCTATTTGATTCTACAAGTCAAAAAACATGGTGAGGGTCACTTGTTTTGTCCCAGGATTCACCTCTGACCTTTCCTGAGTAGCAGCTACACCTGTCAGTCACAGGCTGCCCAAACTCCTACTTCTGTCCATGGAAGGTATTTATAGTCCCCTCCACCTAAGCCAGAGCAGCTGTCACAACATGTATGCCTTTATGTACATGAGTCTTTCTTTAACATACAGAACTAACTGAAAATGTATTCTCTGTCATTTAGATAACCATTGTCCCTCTTTCTTTCCCTTCAAATTACCTATTGTTTTTTCAGGAGAATATTATATAAAATATTACTCAGAGCTTTGTATCTTTCAAAACAGCTGTAGTCTATTGATTCCATTGCCCCCTCCCTACCATATGGTGTCATTTCTCTCCTCTCTGTGACCTTTGGAAAGGCAAGTGTTCTGCATACCAGGTCGGTCACTGCAACCTCTACCTAAAAATGGAATCTAGAATTTGTAGAACTGAAGGGTTAAATTAATTAAAGTCTTGTAGGAGGAAAAACATACAAAATTAAGCAACTGGTGTCAGGAGTCTACATAAATAAATGTAATTGTTAGCGTTTGAATCATGCAGGTGGAAACCTAAGTGATGTTCTAGATTTGATTAATAACCAAACTATGAGGCTTTCATTGTATGACAAAAAAACTATATACTGACTAGTAATTCTGTATGTTGCTTTCTGTTCAGTTGGAGTTTGCGACCAGATATTATGTTATATGGCAAGCTAAGTATCAATATATTTCAATATCTAAAAGTATTTTTTTTGCTTCACTTTCTTCAAAGGGATGCTGCAACAAAACTTCAGTTCCTAATTTGTCCTGTGTATTTGAAAACTTGGGAATTACATAAGCATATATTCTCCTTCATCACTCCTGCTCTCTGCCCTGTAATACATATATCCTACTGCCTGAAGGTCACCACTATATTTAAACACTGGAGGGACAGACTAAATATGATCTGCAGAATCTGAATTAACTACTCTGAACTACATAACCTCTGATCATTCCATGTTCATGCCCTTTTCCAAATGTTTATTGAGATACTTAAAATACGCCCAAAATCTTTTGTTACCAAATAATAATTTTGTTCATCTATTCTGCTGTGACATTGCATAAAAAAATTACTAAAACCTCTATAACATCAACACTTCTGTTTCATTATAGGAATTATTACATTTTGGTAGCCCACATTCTGTAAGACCAGCCTCCTGTGACCCTGCCCCATAACTATTTTGTCATGTAGGAGGGGTAGAGCCTGAGTGTTCCTTCTGGAACAGATGAGTTGAGTTAGTGAGGCACTTGGAAGTCTACCCTCTCTACTCTGCTCCACGCTAGTATTCTTACTTTCCTCACTCACTCCCTTATTCTCTTCTGTTTTCCATTTTTCCAAGAGTACCCTTATTATGTCTCGACCACTTTCTGACCAAGAAAAGAGAAAACAGATCAGCGTTCGGGGTTTGGCTGGAGCAGAAAATGTCTCTGACCTGAAGAAGAACTTCAACCGTCACTTACACTTCACTCTTGTGAAGGATCGTAATGTTGCAAATCCCAGAGACTACTACTTTGCCCTTGCACATACAGTGCGTGATCATCTGGTGGGACGCTGGATCCGTACACAGCAACATTACTATGAACATGATCCCAAGGTAATTTGTATGTTGAAGGAAAAAAATCAAGTAACTGAAGATGTTCTATGTAATGACACTAATATTATTTAATTAGATTTTTTATAGTTATTTTTTAAAGTCATTAAAGTACATTTTTATGGATTTTTGTGAATATGTTTAGTGTACTGTGTATTATCATATATTAATGAAAATAACAACGGGGTAGATCCAGAACTACATGTGCTGTACGTTTATTCACGGAGCGTATTTTCGTGCACGTAAGTTCGCTATACTCCCCTCGGCACACCCCTTGCACGGACTTATTTTGTCAAGATACGCTTCCTAAACCCTACCTTAACTTTTTCTCACGTAACAGCGTACGTCCACTAACGGACGTATAGACTACGTGAACGTACGCCGCTTAGCACGCTTATACTGCACACTTTACATACAAACCTCCACCTACTTCACGTAAATCGAACGTATTGTTGACTCACGTAAAATTGGCACGCCCACACGTAAGTATTTACGTGACACATATGTGAATTTCCCATACGTTCACAATTCGCTACGTGGATGTGCGTATTTTCTATGGTGCGCATGCGCAGTGCGTTCTAAACAGCGATTTTACGTCTCCGCCACGCGTAAAATCGCTTTGAAGCGTAGTTCTGGATCAGGCCCAATGTCTTTAAAATTACAGGTGATTGAAATAGCTTCTCTTTGCACATGCCTTAAAAAGATGATGTGCTTATCTTATTAAAATGTGGTTCTCTGTATAAAACAATATAGTAAAAGTAAAGATCAATCACTTACAACAAATAAGTTTTCATACTTCAATTTTTAACGCATACAAATATATCCAATGTTTGTGGATTACAGGGTTTTGCTAAACCCTTACTGTACAATTTAAATGCCCATGCTATGCCCAACCATCATGTGTATCTCGTATGCATAGTAAGTAGGCCATTCCCCCATGCAGAGGTTGAATTCTGCACAGCATCAGTTGGCTGTGTTCCATTGCATAATTCACAGCTGATTTATGTATATAACATACATAAGTCAGCTCAAATTCTTAATTATGGATCCAACCTAATATTTTATATTATTGAATGTCTAAATCTGATACTAGACGAAAAAATAAAAAATATTTTCATGTGCACATTTTGGTAGGCTAAAAAAAAACAATAAAATCATACTGTAAGAAAACTAGAAATATTTTAGCTGTTTTAGGAACATATCATTGGTAAAAACAGTACTACATTTATTGAAAAGATTAATTAAGGATGGAAATGAGACTCTATCACAAATGGTGACTTTTGGAATTGGAATTTGGAAACAAACACTCTTCCATTATCACCTAGACCTGAAATTCTGAGATTTTCTGTGACTGAATTAAGTGAATCTTATAAGTGTTTTCAGAAGATTGACTACACCAAGGAAAGCTTACCTCTCTAAAATCAATTGTCAGGGTTATTCATCTTTTTCTTACTAGAGTTTGATCAGACTTTGTGTGTGATAAAGAACAGAGGACTAAAGATTAAGCAATGACTGCTTAAGGTGGGCAAATGTTTATTGACAAAAAATGAGCAGTGCTAAATTTTTTATGAACCTAAATTTTAAAGTTAAGTTCAAAATTACATTTACAAATGTATTTACTTTTTTATCTTAACTATTTAAGGATAGTCTATATATGTTCATAGCTAAAACTATATGTTGAGGCCTTTAGGATTTCTTTGCAGTCATTAAATTTCCTTGAAGTCCAGGTCTAACAATAATCCAAATGCCAAATATACTAATATCATAATAAACAAAAATGTGATGAGGTACATGTATTCAGCAAAGAACTTTTATCTCTAAATCAGATAATGTAAGGCATTGCCTGAATGGTTGTTTTTTTAAACTAATAAAATAAAAATAAACTTGAGAACCTTCCATTTTTAAAATTGAATCAATTGTCCACCCTCAATACCTGAGTGGCTCTTTGGGCCTAATCCAGGACAGCACACGCTTGCGAGCTAACGCTGATCGTAAGCGTAAAATCGGCAGAAAAAACACACCGCGCATGCGTCTGGTGACAACTTCCAGTAGTAAAACAATTATGTTTTTATAGAGGCGATTCGGGCGTCCATATACTTTGCGTTTTTACCGACGAAGGGGCGTGTTTATATTATGAAGTTCGTATGGACACTGAAGTTAAGGAATATAGGCGAGGGAGACATTTAAATTGTACAGTATGGGCGTGCTAAGCGTCGTTCATACGCAATGAACGTACGGACGGCCGCGGGAACGAACACAAAAGTTAGGGTAGGGTTTGCAGAGTGTATGGATGCTAAACTAGGTACAAGCAAGGGGAGTGCCTATTGCCGTGCATCGGTGGCACGTTCGGCGATAATATGCTACGCACACCAGCGTAGGTCTGGATCAGGCCCTTTGTCACCGGTTAGGTATGTATATGTCTATAAATGCAAGTTTCTTTCTTTTATTTACAGAGAATTTATTACCTCTCCCTGGAGTTTTATATGGGCCGAACACTCCAGAACACCATGGTAAACCTAGGTCTCGAAAATGCCTGTGATGAGGCTACATACCAGGTATATATCATTACTAATTAAATGCAAGATTCTTTCATCTTAACAAAACTGTGTAATAAAGTAGACAAAGGAGAGAGGAA
The DNA here is from genome assembly GCA_011038615.1 of Limnodynastes dumerilii. Classification (NCBI taxonomy): domain Eukaryota; kingdom Metazoa; phylum Chordata; class Amphibia; order Anura; family Limnodynastidae; genus Limnodynastes; species Limnodynastes dumerilii. The sequence continues at coordinate 289,229 of WWET01001875.1, read as the reverse complement.
AAAATACAAAGAAAACAGATTTTCTTTTTTGACATTTAACAAAGCTACAGCACCAGAGAAATCACTGATTCTAAGATTGTCAAGGTAATAATGTATAGTAGAAAATACATAGAGCTATATAATAATATTGGCATATTAATGCTGTTAGATAAGTTTGTGTGTAGACACACAACACTAATATAAAGTTGACTCCCATTACATTTCTTTAGCTTGGACTAGACATGGAAGATCTAGAGGAGATTGAAGAAGATGCTGGATTGGGCAATGGTGGTCTGGGAAGACTTGCAGGTATGTGAAAGAAAAGAGATTTGTGTTTTATTAATACAGTTTCTCATATTATGAATAATTAAGGGAACTAGTACTAGATATCAATTCTAATTTTCCTTTATTAATGTGTTTAATTTTGTTTGTTTTTGCACTCTATGCATGTGCACACATATTGTACATGCTAACCAATATGAATGCATTCTACCGAATCCAGACTTAGGTGAAATTACACTTCCAACACCTTCCAATGGAGGGGATGGGTTGCAGTTGCAAATAAGTGGGACTGATTACAACAGCGACTGAATTTTAGGATCTCTTTATTCAATTATTGCAAGTCTCTGAGTACCAATCGTCCAATCGTGTATACACATTTTTGCTATATATATATATCTCTCTGAGATTGCAGCTGAGAGGGGGTGCGGTCTCAGAGTGGCAGTTTGGGAGACCTGGGAATCTCCATGTGAGGTATGCTCTTGGTTTAGAAAGATATTGGATATGTGACCTGAAGTTGGGGCTCTATTCAGAGTTAAGATTAGAGTTAGGGCTGTTCAGCAGAGAAGCCTTGTAAGTGGCGAACAGCTTATCACGTATCTGCAGATATTTGTAACTAATTCTCTGATTTTTATTTTAAAGATAGAAGTTCATGATTAGTAACTGAGTAATGGCTAGAGTGCCAGGCCATGTCTTGTTTTTTGTACAAATTCCCCTTGCCTTGTGCACCGGTCATATATATTACTTTATAAACTGATTTTGTAGCTGCCTCCATTTTGGATATGTGGTTTAAAGTCTCTCTGAGATTGCAACTGAGAGGGGGCGCGGTCTCAGAGTGGCAGTTTGGGAGACCTGGGAATCTCCATGTGAGGTATGCTCTTGGTTTAGAAAGATATTGGATATGTGACCCAAAGTTGGGGCTCTATTTAGAGTTAAGATTAGAGTTAGGACTGTTCAGCAGAGAAGCCTTGTAAGTGGCGAACAGCTTATCACATATCTGCAGATATTTGTAACTAATTCTCTGATTTTA
>WWET01001875.1:270162-283015 GCA_011038615.1 Limnodynastes dumerilii | reverse complement strand
AAGTACCAGGACTGGATCAGGATCAGGATCAGCAGAATTACCAGGAACGCAGGAATACTCCAGGAACACAGGCAGCCAGGCACCTTGGAAGACCAAGTTGTTCTGGTGATGAAGGTAAGTGCTGCAGCGTTTATATAGTGCACTTTGCGCGCTGATTGGTTGGAAGACTGAACCAGGTATCATTCATTGGTGGTTCAGAGTCATGTGGGCAAAGCAAGATGGCGGTGCCCATCGTACAGAGCTCTGCGGCGTTTTGGCGCCGAAGTTCCACGTGGGACACCGGAGCTGCAGGCGGTGAGTAGTGGAGACTGTTACTGTGTCAGTGACAGTCTCCGTGAAGCTGGTCTGCCGGAGAAGCGCCGCGGCTGGAGCAGGTGAGTGCGGTGTCTCACACTGCGGTGTGTGACAGTACCCCCTCCTTTATGGGTGGCCTCTGGATGCCCGATCAGAGTTTTGGCAGGATGCTTGGCAAGAAATTTCCTAATTAGTCTATGTGCACTTACATCAGATGCGCGGATCCAAGCTCGCTCTTCAGGCCCGAATCCCTTCCAATCCACTAGGTATTCAAGATGACCATGACGGATTCGTGAATCTACAATCTCCTTAACTTCGAATTTGTTCTCCTGATCTCCAGTGATCCGAGACGGTTTTCTTAGTGGTGCTGAAAACCGGTTGATCACAAGTGGTTTAAGCAAGGACACATGGAATGAGTTGGAGATTCGAAGATGGGAAGGGAGATCCAATTTGTAGGCCACTGGATTGATGACCTTACTGATTTTAAAAGGACCTAGAAACCTGGGAGCGAACTTCATGGAGGGTACCTTGAGGCGAAGGTTTTTGGAGGCTAGCCATACCCGATCCCCTGGGTGAAGCGGCGGAACAGCACTTCTTTTACGATCTACGCAAGTTTTGTATCTTTTGGAGGCTATCAGAAGTGCAGCTCTCACCTTCTTCCATATCTCAGCAAAGTTTTCCAAGGTTGATACAGCAGCGGGCACTGAAGAAGCTGGTAGTAGAGAGAAAGGTGGAACCCTGGGATAATATCCGTAATTTACCTTAAAGGGTAGAGAGATTCATGATAATGCAGATTGTGGGAGAACTCTGCCCATGGTAGGAGAGTCACCCAATCATCCTGTGATGAGGAAACATACAAACGGATGAAAGTTTCCAAGTCCTGGTTAACTCGTTTGGTCTGCCCATTTGTCTGTGGGTGGTAGGCGGTGGAAAATTTCAAATTAATCTGAAGGCTTTTGGACCCCTCTGTCCGATATCATTTCCTCTGGACATCCATGGAGACTGAAGATGTGGGATATGAACAGCTGAGCTAGGACAGGTGCAGACGGAAGTCCTTTGAGTGGTATGAAATGGGCCATTTTAGAGAATCGATCCACCACCACCCAAATCATGTTGAATTGATTGCAAACAGGTAAGTCAGTAACAAAGTCCATCGAAATATGGGTCCATGGAGCTTTAGGAACCGGCAGAGGTTGAAGAGTGCCAGCAGGTGCTTTTTGAGAAATTTTATGTTGTGCGCATTATGAGCAAGCCGCTACATAATCCTTAACATCCTTACTGAGAGAGGGCCACCAATATTCTCGGGAGACAAATGCTAAGGTCTTGGTGATACCCACGTGTCCCGAGAACTTGGAGGCATGGGACCAATGCAAAAGCCTCTTCCTAAGGGCAACGGGAACAAAGGTTTTGCTGACAGGAATGGATTGTGTTGTGGCAATTGAAACAGGATTCAAGATGAGGTGATCTTCTTGCTCCTCAGAACCGTCTGGGGAGAATAACCTTGATAGGGCATCAGCCTTGCGATTCTTATTTCCCGGGCGGAATCGTAGCTGAAGATTGAAGCGGGCAAAGAAGAGAGACCACCGTGCCTGACGTGGGTTGATACATTGAGCTGTCTTGAAATAGAGCAGGTTTTTGTGGTTGGTGAAGACTGTCACAGGATGAGCTGCTCCTTCAAGTAGATACCGCCATTCCTCCAGAGAAAGTTCCTTTTCTCCGATGGCATAGTTCCTTTCGGACGGGAGGAATTTTCTGGAAAAGAAACCGCAAGGATGGATTTGGCCATCGGAAAACTTCTGGGATAAAACGGCTCCAGTACCTTCAGAAGAAGCATCTACCTCCAGGAAAAAGGGCAGAGTGATATCTGGTTGTCAGAGTACTGGGGCTGTGACGAAGGCCTCTTTTAACCGCTGAAATGCCTGTTGGCTCTCTACAGGCCATTTCGCAGGGTTGGAGCCTTTGCAAGTCAGGGATGAGATAGGTGCAAGAATGGTAGAGTAGTTCTGTACAAACCATCTATAGAAATTTACAACCCCAATGAATCTCTGGATGCCTTTCAAGGTGGTAGGTTGAGGCCAGTCCAAGATGGCTTGCACTTTCGCAGGGTCCATTTGAATCTGGTTACCAGAAAGAATGAATCCTAGGAAGGGAATGCTGTCAGTCTCAAATATACATTTTTTCAGCTTGCAGAACAGGTGGTTCTTTCGTAGACGTGACAGTACTTCGCGTACCATGATGCAGTGAGTAGTCAGGTCTTGGGAAAAAATCTAAATATCGTCCAAATACACTACCACTGATTTATTCAGAAGGTCTCGGAATATTTCGTTGACAAAGCTCTGGAAAACAGCGGGGGCATTACTCAGGCCAAAAGGCATCACCAGATATTCATAGTGGCCATCCCGTGTGTTGAAAGCTGTCTTCCATTCGTCACCACTTTTAATCCTGATCAGATTATTTGCGCCTCTCAGGTCCAGTTTAGTAAACACCGTAGAACCCTTGATACGGTCAAACATCTTTGAGATCAGTGGTAGAGGATAACGATTTTTAATGGTTATACTGTTCAAGCCTCGATAGTCGATGCAGGGGCGGAGACCCCCATCCTTCTTCTTGACAAAAAAAAAATCCTGCCCCAGCAGGAGAAGAAGAGGGGCGGATGAAACCCCTGGCCAGGTTGTCTTGAATGTATTCCGTCATTGCTTGGGTCTCGGGAATTTATAAGGGGTAGGTTCTCCCTTGGGGAGGCGAAGTACCAGGTAGCAGATCAATGGAACAGTCCCAAGGGCGGTGAGGCGGCAAGGTTTCTGCAGACTGTTTACTGAAGACGTCCTGAAGGTCTTGGTATTGGACAGGAATATGACAGAATTGGCGACAGGCTTAGTGTGGCATTGTGGAATTACCCGGGTTAGACAGTTCTGGAAACATTTTTTCCCCCAACAAACAATCTGAGAAGAAGACCAGTCTATGTGGGGATTATGTACTTGGAGCCAGGGTAACCCCAGAATGATGGGGAAACTGGCTGATGAAAGTACTAAGAACTGGATGGTCTCTTCATGAAGAATACCTGTCTGGAATTTAATAGGAGCTGTTTGGTGGATGATAGTTCCCCCGGGAATCCGACTGCTATCTACAGCCGTGAGATATGTTGGTGTAGCGATCCTCTCAGTGATGATCCCCAGTTTCTCGATGATGTCTTTGCAAATAAAATTTTCAGCGGCCCCAGAGTCAAGAAGGGCGGTCAAAGGTGTCTCCGTGAAGTTATTGATGAGAGTCACGAGCAACGTACAGTCTCTAGAGGCGGAGGATCGCAAGGGTACTCCTAACCTGTCTCCCTCCGTAGAGGTTAGGAGCGATCGTTTCCCGGACGTTTGGTACATTGAAGACAGAGATGACCGGATTCGCCACAATAAAAACATAAATTGTCCTTAGCCCTCCGCTGACGTTTTTGAGCAGTTAGTTTAGATCGACCCAATTGCATGGGCTCCTCAGGAGGTGGAGTTGGGTTCCTGGGGCGAGAGGGCATGTTGACCTTTGGACGGGAAGCCTCTCTCCTTTCGGAAGCCCTTTCTCGGCAGCGAACATCTACTCGCATACAGGTGGTAATTAAATCATTGAGAGAACCAGGCAACTGGGATGAAATTAGATTGTCCTTGATACGGTCAGCAAGACCATTCCAGAAAACAGATATTAAAGCGTCTTCACCCCAAGTTAGTTCAGAGGCAAGTGTCCGGAATTGGACCACATATTGTCCAACAGTAAGTTCTCGTTGTCGAAGACGTAATATGTCAGTGGCAGCTGAAGTTGAACGACCAGGCGTGTCGAAAATTATCCGGAAGGTTTCCAGGAATTCTTTCAAATTGGCCAAAAGTGGATCATTTTTTTCAAGGAGTGGAGATACCCAATTCAAGGCTTGACCAGAAAGTAACGAAATTATGTATACTATTTTCACTTTATCAGAACTAAAGTTCTTAGGTTGGAGTTCAAAGTGCAATAAGCATAAGTTCAGAAACCCCCGACATGACTTTGGGTCGCCGTCTTATTTGGTTGGAGTAGACAGGGGTATTCTTGAACCACTTGGAATCGAAGATGAATCAGAAGTTTGGTTTTGATGTAACACAGCATGCTGGAAGGCACCCACTTGATTGGCCAACTCATGTAAGCAGGATACTACTTGACCAATGGTAGTCTCCTGTCGCTCAAGTCTCTGTGCCAGGGTAGGCAGTGTCCCTTGGTGGTTTTCCCCGGAAGGATTCATTGGACCAGAACAAACTGTCACGGCTTGAGGATTTTGTGAATCCGTGTCGGGTACCAGGGCAGTAATTAGACGAACTGGTGCAAATTGAAAACAAGCGGGTTTAATGTAACTTTGTCGCATGGAATATAGAGTGATAAACAATAGTGCAATGGGGAAAGGCAATGTCCAATTGCAGTAATAGCGGAAGTCCGAATAAGGGTATGCAGTGGTGGCGTGTTAGGGTGCGCCAAGTTGGCGGAGCGTGGTGCGCCAGTTTGGCGTGACGAGATACGCCGGATTGGCGTGACGAGGTGCGCCGGGTTGGCATGAAGAGATGCGCCGGGTTGGCATGACAAGATCCGCCGGATTGGCGTGACGAGGTGCGCCGGGTTGGCGTGACGAGGTGCGCCGGATTTGCGTGATGAGTTGCGCCGGGTTGGCGTGAAGAGGTGCGCCGGGTTGGCGTGACGAGGTGCGCCGGGTTGGCGTAACGAGGTGCGCCGGGTTGGCGTGACGAGGTGCGCCGGGTTGGCGTGACGAGGTGCGCCGGCTTGGCGTGACGAGGTGCGCCGGGTTGGCGTGACGAGGTGCGCCGGGTTGGCGTGACGAGGTGCGCCGGGTTGGCGTAACGAGGTGCGCCGGGTTGGCGTGACGAGGTGCGCCGGGTTGGCGTAACGAGGTGCGCCGGGTTGGCGTGACGAGGTGCGCCGGGTTGGCGTAACGAGGTGCGCCGGGTTGGCGTGACGAGGTGCGCCGGGTTGGCGTAACGAGGTGCGCCGGGTTGGCGTGACGAGGTGCGCCGGGAGAATAACCAGGAACGCAGGAATACTCCAGGAACACAGGCAGCCAGGCACCTTGGAAGACCAAGTTGTTCTGGTGATGAAGGTAAGTGCTGCAGCGTTTAAATAGTGCACTTTGCGCGCTGATTGGTTGGAGGACTGAACCAGGTATCATTCTTTGGTGGTTCATGTGGGCAAAGCAAGATGGCGGCGCCCATCGTCCGGAGCTCTGCGGCGTTTTGGCGCCAAAGTTCCACATGGGACGCCGGAGGGAGAAGACCAGAGCTGCAGGCGGTGAGTAGTGGAGACTGTTACTGTGTCAGTGACAGTCTCCGTGAAGCTGGTCTGCCGGAGAAGCGCCGCGGCTGGAGCGGGTGAGTGCGGTGTCTCACACTGCGGTGTGTGACAGCATTATTTATCCTAAACCCTAAATAATAACCTGGAGAGCAGAACGTAGGTCGAAATTGTGCATGTGTCAAAATCTATTTTTTCTAAATTCTAATGGCATTAAAATAATACAACCAACATGCTGTCAGCTTATCACTTTTGAAATAGTGATTGCAAGAACAGCAACAACTTCCCGTTTTGTTGTATTGTGCAATGTATAGCAGTTATAAAACCTCATGTGTTACATCTTAAGGCAAAAATATTTATGATTTGTGGTTTTAGCGGAATTATTTTTATTTAAATACTAGGTTATTGAGACGCTCATCTTAACTTAATTTAAATTCCACTGATTTTAAAAACAACTAAACAATATTTTGTTTCCAATTATTTACAATGGTTTCTTTTTGTCTGTGCATCTTCAATCCTGGCTGGTATAATTGCTGAATTTGTGCTGCCCTTTTACCTGAAGCCAGGAACTCACTTTATTGTATCAGCTCTTAATTTGACAAGATTCTGAATTGAACATAGCAGGGTGTAATCTTACTGTATATAATCAGATAACATTTTTTATAGTAATGCTTAGTACATAATGCTTCTTGACTTTATTTGATTGTATTTCTCCATAATTCCTCTTTTTAAACTAATAAGCATCAATGCCATTATTTCTGCTTTATATTGTTTTTATACAATGAAATTCATCTAAAGTTCTCTCTTTCTCATGTTTTCTTCTTCACAATTTCTAGTCAATGTTGGTGGTTACATCCAGGCTGTATTAGATCGTAACCTTGCTGAAAATATTTCACGGGTCCTCTATCCAAACGATAATGTGAGTAGCAATTCTTTATATATTTTTTTAAATAATAAGCACAAAAGGCCTGATTCTAAATAAGTGCATAATGGGACTTATTTAAGTGTGTTGTGTAATTCCCCTTGATATGTAATATCGACATGTACCAGATGTTAAGTGTTGTAACTTCATCCATACGAAATTTCGTTTCATGTGGAAAAAGTTGGTGGGGATCAATTCTGCATGCCTAAACCCTGCCAGATAGCCGGGTTAGACATGTCAATGAAGGTCCGGGGGCAGAAGCAGCAGCTCTGCCGCTTCTTCCATGCCAAATGACAGATCTTCGTGAGCATGGAAATCGCACAGTGATCAGGCCCAAAGTGACTGTTGGAAGTAAAAGGAGCATCTGCACCTTAAGAAAAACCATGGTGAACTACAGAAAGAGCCTAATTTAACATGAGCAATGAGAATTGTTGAGAGATGATGTTTTGTAGCATGTCATTCTAAATCTTATTTCGACAACATTGAAATATAAATCAATTCAATATATTGGTCTTCGAATAAATATAATTTACTTTAAAGTTAGGCAATGTGCTTCAGTGATATAGGATTCACTGGATAATTACTTACACTAAGTGCTGTAGCAGCAAATTATCTATGCAGGACAATCGCAAGAAACATTCAGTGCTATAAAGCAAGTTCATAGAGTTGCAACTAGGATTTATTCGGCTTGTTCAGTTCAGATGCATCAGCAACTATGACTGTAGATTAGGTTTATATAAAGTAGTCAGCACCTAGTGGGGTAAATTGTAATCCAGAGGTCAGAACGAAGATTCAGATGGACACATGCAAAATCAACCATAAACGTATCGTTTATTGTATGAGTTTTGCAGACATCTCATGGACAGTGGCAAACTAGGTCTCTCCTTGGCTTTTTATATTTTGGAGGTGAACATTCCTAAGGATAGCTGTACAGCAATGGCATTCAGTAGGGTTCCCTGCCTAATTAGGTTGCTGTGGCCAAATCTTTCATAGTCTCTTTGAACCAGGGTATTACATCTTTCTAATCTAGTTTAACTCTCTAGTAGCACCATGTGTGCTGTTATGTCTGACTGTTATCACATCTATCAATGTTCATTCTGCGGCTACCTTAGCAATCTCTTCATCAGTGACAACAATCTGCATAACTCGAGAGTTGTTCACAACAAAAATGTATTTCTTCTGGGGACAGGTTTGCCATGGCGCTCATTTTCTGTAGCAATCCTCAATTGTTGACTTGTATCTTGCTGGTACATCCAATGTTAATGCATCTTTTTCTTTGGTTTGGATGTATGTAAAAATTTATGTGTGTGATCTGCAGATCCCATTCTGGGATGTGATTAAAATCCCCCAGAACAACCTGGGAAACTCCTTGCACCCACAAAATACATTGTCACAAACTTAATACACACATCCACACATCAATGTGTTGTAAATAATCATGCAAGTATATTTAAGTAATTAAGTGTAATGGACCAGATCCTAACCTCCATGTGTTTACCGCATCCACGGAGGTCAGACAGTCTGCACGGAAGAGGGGAGTGAACTCTCCTGTCACTCCCTTCTCTTGTGCAGAGATGAAGTTACTTGACAGAAGTACCTCCGACTGCTTATCCGTGTGTAAGCCCTTAAGCCGTTATGCCAACCCCAATTGTAAAATTTAAATGCTTCCTCCACTAACCTTACGGAATTTAGGCAGGCCATTCTCTAGCTATTACTCAGTTACTAATCATGAGCTTCTATCTTTTAAATAAAAAATAACTAATTCTCTAATTTTTATTTTAAAGATAGAAGTTCATGATTAGTAACTTAGTAATGGCTAGAGTGCCAGGACATGTCTAGTTTTTTGTACAAATTCCCCTTGCCTTGTGCACCGGTCATATATATTACTTTATAAACTAATTTCTAGCTGCCTCCATTTTGGATATGTGGTTTAAAGTCTCTCTGAGATTGCAGCTGAGAGGGGGTGTGGTCTCAGAGTGGCAGTTTTGGAGACCTGGGAATCTCCATGTGAGGTATGCTCTTGGTTTAGAAAGATATTGGATATGTGACCCAAAGTTGGGGCTCTATTTAGAGTTAAGATTAGAGTTAGGACTGTTCAGCAGAGAAGCCTTGTAAGTGGCGAACAGCTTATCACGTATCTGCAGATATTTGTAACTAATTCTCTGATTTTAGCACTTAGAAACCTAGTTTCTATAGAGATGTTATGTGCAAAACGGGCTTTTATATGTAAGGTGTTTGTGTAGAATGGATCATATACGTAGAGTGTGTGTGGGGAGAAGTTTCTATATGGATGGTGTGTGCAAAACGGTCTTTTATATGTATAGTGTTTATGTAGAATGGATCATATATGTAGAGTTTGTGTGTGTGTGGAGAGCAGTTTCCATAGGGATGGTATGTGCAACACGAACTTTTGTATGTATAGCGCTTGTGTGTTCTGAGGAGATACATACTTAAAAATAAAGTAATAGTCTATATCTAAATATTAGGAATTAAAATTTAACAGCATATATCAGCTGAATATCTGCTGATAAATTCAACAACTGCTTTATAATAAATTGGCAAGCGTACTTGTACAAACCTCTAGGAATGAAGTAAACAAACATAGGGCCGGATCCAGAACTATGTTTGCCGTACGTTTATTCGCGTAGCGTATTTTCGTGTGCGTATATTCTATACGCTCCCCTAGGCACACCCCTTGAACGTACGTATTTTGTCAAGATACGCTATCCAAACCCTACCTTAACTTTTGCCAACGTAACTGCAGTGATATGCACACGTACGTATTGGCAACACGAATTTACGCAGCTAAGCACGCCCATACTGTACACTTTAAATACAAACTCCCACCTACTTAACGTAATTCAGACGTATTTTGAACTTACGTAAAATTGGCACGCCCACACGTAAGTATTTACGTGACAAATACGTGAATGGCCCATATGTTCACAATTACGCTACGCTAATGAACGTATTTTCTATGGTGCGCATGCGCAGTACTTACAAATAGGCAATTTTACGTCTCCGCCACCCGTAAATTCGCTCCGAAGCGTTGTTCTGGATCAGGCCCATAGTGATTAGTTGGAAAACTGCTGGAAGGTATACTAAGGGATAATATACAGGATTTTTTTGATGTGCAATAAGATTATTAGTGGGAATCAGCATGGATTTGTGAAAGATAGGTCATGCCAAACTAACCTAATTAGCTTCTATGAGAAAGTTAGTTCGTACTTCGACCAGGGTAGTGCAGTGGATGTGGTCTACTTAGATTTTGCAAAAGCCTTTGATATGGTGCCACACAATAGATCGGTCCACAAAATAAGGGAACTGGGTCTAGGTAGCAACATTTGTACTTGGATCAAAAACTGGTTGGAGAATAGGGAACAGAGAGTTGTGATAAATGGAAATTATTCTAATTGGTCAAAAGTTTTAAGCAGTGTAAAAAGGTTCTGTGCTGGGACCAGTCCTTTTTAATATATTTATTAATGACCTTGGTGATGGTTTAGAGGGCAAGTTTTCCATTTTTGCAGATGACACTAAACTATATAAGGTAATAGAATCTGAGCAAGATGTAGCGTTCTTGCAGAGGGACTTGAGAAAACTGGAGGATTGGGCGGCCAAATGGAAGATGAGGTTTAACATAGATAAATGTAAGATTATGCATTTAGGGATCAAAAACAAGCATTCAATCTATAAATTAAATAGGGTAAATTTAGGAGAATATTTAATGGAGAAGGATTTGGGAGTGCTTGTGGACAATAAACCTAGCAATAATGCTCAATGCCAAGCAGCAGCTGCAAGGGCCAATAAAGTATTAGCATTCATAAAAAGGGGCATAGATGCAAGGGAAGACTGTGTAATTTTGCCACTATATAAATCATTGGTAAGGACTCATCTCGAATATACAGTTCAGTTCTGGGCACCAAGCCATAAAAAATACATTTTGGAACTAGAAAGGGTTCAGAGAAGGGCAACAAAATTGTTAAAGGGTATGGAGTCATTGAGCTATGTGGAAAGGCTAGCCAGTTTAGACATGTTTACTTTAGAAAAGAGGCATCTAAGAGGAGATATGATCAATATATACAAATACATCATGGGTCAATACAGAGAACTTTCAAAGGAACTTTTTACCCCAAGGACTGTACACAGGACACGGGGGCCCCCACTAAGGTTAGAGGAAAAGAAGTTTCACAACCAGCAAAGGAAAGGGTTCTTCACAGTAAGGGCAGTCAGGATGTGGAATTTATTGCCAGAAAAGGTTGTGATGGCAGATTCACTGGATATGTTTAAGAAAGGATTAGATATATTTTTAGCAGAAAAGGACATTCAGGGTTACCAGGACCGCTAATTTAAATAAAGGACAGTAGTGGAGCAAGGGAGAAATGTATGTATTTATTTATCTTATGATTGCAACAGTTTGGAGGTTGCTTTATATGTATTAACTTCAAAAATAAAGATAGGGATCGCAGGAGATCCAAAATAGGTTGAACTTGATGGACTGCTGTGTTTTTTTCAACCTCATCAACTATGTAACTATGTAACTTGTACATAAAATGTATCTAAACACATTGACACTCATAGGCATAACATATCTAATTCCAAATTAAAACATTATTAGACAATCGTGCTAACAAATTTTTCAAAAAGATCATCTTAATAATTTTTAAGACCACTTTAGCGGGCAGAGAGGAAACACAGCCCATTTCCTAAGAAATGGGCTCATAGGGAACAAAGTTCTGTACGATAATTGATACGCTAGTGTTACTATCGAAAGTTTATACCTTCAATCTATACTCAATGCAGCTTCCAGGCTCATCTTCCTCTTACGCCGCTCTACCTCAGCCTTTCCTTTATGTCAAACCCTCCACTGGCTTCCTGTCCGCTTCAGACCTCTCTTTAAACTCCTTATGCTAACCTTTAAGGCCATCTCCTCATCCACTGCTCCCTACTCTCTTCCCTCATCAACATGCACACCCCTTCCGCCCTCTCCATACTGCTAACCAGCGCTGTCTGACCTCTTTACTGATCATGAATGACCTCCCTTTTTAAGGCAGACTCTCCCCCACATTGCAGGTCTTCAATCGTTCACTCAAAACGCACCTGTTCAGGCTAGCGTACCCCTCTTCCACTTAACATCCTCACTGGATCTTTCATCTATCCCTTTTTTTATCCTTCCTTCCCCCTCTCCTCCACTCACAACAGAAGTCCACTTCCTTCTCCCTTCTTATGTCTTCTGTAAGTTCATCCCTCCCACTTAGTGTGTTAGCTCATGTGAGCAGGGCCCTCCATTCCAGTGTAGTTCCCTCCTCCACCCTTCACTTAGTACCCTCTTGTCCACCTCTGCTACCATCCCATCCCCATCTGGTGGCTCACTCGCAACCTCTCACTGTGCTCTATCCCCTCCTCCCTGATCTACCAAGCTTGACACCTCGCATTTTGCTTTGCGTTCTGTGCTTGCTCAACTTTATTGTATTTTTATGATATTTTTGTATTTAGATTGCATTTTATTATGTATTATGCTGTTCTTCCCTGCCCTATATGTCTGTACTGTATTTTGATGTATTTTGTTTGTGGTGCCTTATAAACAAATAATAATAATAATAAAAAAAAAATACCTTTACTGATCTCTTACTTTGTTTTCTCCAGCACTGTTTCTAAACACTAAACACTTATCTGCCTTCAGACTATTAGCTGCTTTCTCTGTATCAGCTGTCTTTATCGCACTGGCTCTGTCTGTGTTTCTCTCATTCTGGATCTCTGTCTTGCTCCTTCCAACCTTTCTCTCTGACTCTTTTACTTGTCAGTTATTCTCCCTAATCCCTGTAACTGCAATCTCCCTCTAGAACATCCTCTGCTGTCCTCCTGTTCCTCTTATGCAGGTAGACTCTCCAGATCTATGGTACACTGTATGCTGTACCTCTGCATACTAGCAGTAACACCCAGTCCCTGCATCATAAAAGGGGCTACATACACACATGTACATAAATATATTCCATAGACAAAAAACCTTGTGGTTTAACATGTCTGATTAAGGTTTCTTGCATTGACACAAAATATAGAAACCTTTAAATCTCTACCGTTCAAACACCAAAAAGCAATTAAATTACGACATTAAAGCTGAAGTCTTAATGGACATGTTTCTTAAGCAATACAGACATGGTATACCATCACATCCTGTGAATTAGCAGCTCTAACATTTTTAGCAATCTCACTCCATGATAGTGCTGAATCTGCAGCTTACCAAAGGATGGGAGGTATACCATGTCTGTATTGCTTAAGGAACACATCCATTAAGACTTCAGCCTTAATGTCGTAATTTCATTGCTTTTTGGCGTT